>NTHP01000408.1:342323-355885 GCA_003416845.1 Oplegnathus fasciatus | reverse complement strand
ATCTTAGAGTCTTAATGAGTTACTCGTGGTCTGGAAAAGTCTTGAATAATTCATATTCAAGGTCTTCAGAAGATGAAAAAGGGCTTAAATACAGTCTAATTTGTTTTTTTACATTTTGTTTTTTGTACAGATTAAACAAACAAATATAGTGTGCTTTAGGCCAGGCCAGCTGTTTCCCCGTACTTCCAGTCGTTATGCTAACCAAAGCTAATCGCCTACCGGCTCTAGTTCTATGCTTAACACACGGACATTAGAATGGTGTCATTTTATTATGTAACTCTCGGCAAGAAAGTGAATAAGCATATTTCACAAAATGTTGAACTATTCCTTTAAGCGACTTGAACTACCTGTATTGTTTTTTCTTGCACTCTGCTTAATTCACAATAACTTTAAAGAATATTTTCCCACACAGCTGGACTGTAAACTACCATTTTAAAATAAAAAGTAAAGTGTATTTAGCTACGACAGTTGCATTGTGTTAATGGGATTTGGAGAATGCATGATTGTTTCAGTACAAACAAGTAGTACGGGAACACACAGGAGCACAGACACACACACACATGCTAAATATCCCTGGCCACTGGAAGTGTTTTTTCCTGCAAAAGGCAGTGGATTCCAGGAAAATACCGGGATCTCTATTCCCGGTATTCAACCTTATTCTGGACCATTGGTGGAATGTAACCAAGGACGTTTAGATAAATTTGTACTTACTTTCTACTCCACCACATTTCTGTTGAAATATTGTATTTTTCCACTACATTTATCATTTATCTTTATGTCTCTACTTTGCAGATTACGATTTTTCTTACAAAACATGTGATCATTTCATTAGATATGATTCATTTTTATTGATTAAACAACAATTTAACATTGTTTACATTAGCTCCACCTCGACCAGCTGCGACATTAAAGTGCTTCTTACTCATTAATATATTAATGACAATAATCCAATATTAGAATATATAACAAATAAACAGTGAAGGGAGTCATTCCTCATAATAAGCACCTTTATTTTGGATATATTTAGCTGATAATATTTCTGTACTTTAACATTTTGAATGCAGAAGCTTTACTTCTAGTGGAGTATTTTTACACTGTGGTATTGCTACTTTTACTTTTAATAATAACAATATTTCTTTTGCAAATCTCAACTTTGTGTGGCTTGTACTCTTTTTACAGATAATGGTGGTGGTGGTGTAATTTCACCACTGTTTGTAACAGTAGTTGTTAAACATTGTTCAGATTCCTGTTAGTGACCTCCTTTGTATACAGTGTTACCATGCTGACCATGAATTCTTAATAAGCTCAACAGCTGCGGTGATGGTCCTCGGGTAGTGTCTCTCCCACTCGCAACCACAAGCCTTTCTGTAACCAGATAACACACACACTCTAGCACCTTATTAGCATGGCATATTAGCATCTTGGACAAAGCAGTTGCCAACGTAGTCATGCTGAAAATCCCTTGTCATTGCACCCTCAGGATGTCAGAGGATGGTTTTTGGAGTTACATGATATCTGAAAACACAGGACAGAAGGCAGAGGATTGTATAATATGTGTATTTCTAAGTGCATTTCTTCCACTTTACTTAGATTGGAGGAAGTGGAGGGGAGTAGAAAGAACTACATGCTGGAGACCCCAAATATAAATTGAAGAAACAACTGCCGTGTTTATTGCACTGCTTAGTTTTGTCCAGAAGAGAGTAAAGAATCACAAAGCGTTAATGTTCAGACTGTGTCGCTTGGCACCTGGTTAGCAACTTAATTCAGCCTAATGGAATTTCCTCACAAAGAAATTACGTGTCTGACTTACTGGAAGTTGTTGTCCAATTTTCAGCTTGTAAATCTTAATGATTCACCATGTGGCACACTTACTGTTATGTGACAGCAGGGCTGTATTATTGTGCAGGGCAGAACTGCCCGTGTCAAGTCCAAGTCAATGCCAAAACCAGCTCCAGTTAGTTAGTTAGTTTTTGCCATTGTTTCTGTTGGTTATGATAACAGTGTACTCACCAAAATAATTGTTGTGATCTGGGAACACAGTGACATCAGCACAATGAGGTCCAAGGTGGCAAAAAACACACATAAACAAGCTGATGGTTTAGCCAGATTATCAAAGTCACTTTATTTGGAGGTAAAACTGACAGTAAGCGCACCTGAAATATTGGTAATAATCCCTCATTGCACAAGAAAACTGTGCACAACTAAAGAAAGTTCGGTAGGTTGAAGTTGAAACCCAGAAGTCGGCCTAAACTGTGATGAATGTTTACATCTCACAGTTTGGGTAATAATTCCACCGTTCACCATTGTTTCCTCTTCTAAATAACTTGACTAACCTTGGGGTTTGTTTACCACCTGTCTGATCGTGTTTCTTGCACCTTCTTTTTAGTAATGTTGCTACATGCCTAGACCTCTGCAAATAACTTGCAGAGTTTTTCCTTATCCGAATCGAGGGTTGAAAGATAGAGGGTGTACAGATTATAAAGCTCCTTGAGGCATTATCATTTGTGATATTGGGCTAAATAAATAAAATGGACTTGACTTGACTACAGTGTTATTATTACAAATAAGCATGAAAATAAGATCAAAGTTGTAATTAACTGGAATAATCCTTTAAGAAAACACCACTCCAAGAACAAGACGAGAGCAGATGAAGTTATATTTAAGACCAGGACCAAAACAGGCTCATGAATAGTGTACAAACTGTATCTTTCCAAATGTGAAAATAATGATTTATGTTTTTATGTGCAGTAAATATATCAGCAGGTGCTGTACACTCACCTCCGAGACCATGGAAAAAAATCCCTTAAACTTCGAGCAGTACTTGGTAATAGAGTTTTAGTCAGTATAGGCATAAACTGACATAAATCCAAGACATCATGATACCATGAGCAGACTCGTACAACAGCCCTGCTCCAATGTTTACCAGTCTAAACATGCAGTGTAGGCTCACTGTGTCACTACCGCAGGACTGTCTTTACCTCTCCTTGTCCCGGGCTCTTCCAGGTGGGGGAGCGTTTGGCTCGATACGATGTGGAAAAGCGATGTGCTATCGAAAAGGAAGACTATGACCTGGCCAAGAAGAAGAAGGAGCTGATGGAGGAGTACAGGAAGAGCGTCTACCAGCAGCTGGAGGTCCACAACCTGCTGGACATGGCAATGGTCAGTCACCAACCACTGATAGCGATGCGTCACCTGTGTAGTAACAGCAGGGGGACTGTCAGTGAGATGGAAAAGATATATTTTTGTCCAAGTGTTGGTGTTAAACAAGATGAGAAATTATGGGATATGGAGAAAAATCATAAGTTATTCTGCCTAAACTGAATTCTGTTCTGTCCTTTCGCCATGTGACCAGATCACAAGGACAGCAGATTCATCACCAGACCAGGATCCTCCCTCTCTTCAGCCCTCTCTAGGTCACTGTTCAGTCTCCACCAAGCCCCTTGTGTCCACAGACACATTTAGGAAGGGGAAAAAAACTAACACTACTCAGAACCAACAGTCAGACACAGGAACTGTTGCGCCCAAACTAAGCAGCCACCCTGACACACCTTGCACCCCTGCTGCTGTACCCAAGATAGACGTAAGTGCCACTTTATCAAAACGATGCAACACATCACAACATTTTTACACAGCATGAAACATGTCCAACACCAACAGACACTTAAAAACAGGAACAACTTGCCCAATGCTCGTTTTGTTGAAGATAAACCCAGTGTTTTCTCATTAATGATCCAGTCATAGACAGCTGTACCTGTAGCTTGTTCTGCTTGCATGAGTTCCTGTATTGTTGTAAAAATAACCTTGCCCACTGTAGCACCTTGGGAACACGTCTCCTGCCTTAAGCCTCTGTAGTGTTGGAACACGGGGCACATAGGGAGATTATGACCAGCGGGGGCTTTTATGCTTTACTCACCACCTACTGAGACCGGCCCTACTTCAGGTTTGTGTTTCACTATTTAATTAAAAGCATGCAACAGTTGACTGACTCCAGCGGCTGCCAACCTGGCCTCAAGGCAGCGCTTTGAGCCTTGTGCAAGGCAGCAGGGTGCCAGTTGGCCCCGGGGCACAAGAGACAGTGCTGACTGGATGGAGCTCGGGGTTAAACATTCATTGTCGTCATGATGTTGAATGATTGACCTATTCAGTAATCAAATGCTAGTAAGACTTAGTGAAAAGAAGAAAGGGTAGAGGTGATAAATTTTTCAAAAGGATTGACATCCTTTTCAGGTTTGAAAGTGTAGATCAGTTTGCTTTGAGCCTTTGAACTACAGTAAGGAATCTCTAGGAAATGTATTATTTTGTGTGCTGAGAAATACCCATAAGTATAATTAAAAAATGTTAAAGTTGTATGATGTATGTGAATATTATATTCCAAGCTTTAAATACCAATGTTAATGTCTTGTGCTGACAGGTTATCAGTGTGCCTTATGATGAGAGGCCGCTGCCTGTGCTTCAGAGAAAAGACCAGCCTGTGGAGGCCACCCAGAGCCCTGTAGAGCAGCAATCCCCCCAACCTGACGCCCAAAGGACTCTACACAGCCCTGAGTTGAGCAGAGAGCCAGAACCCCTGACGGATAAGGCCCAGAGAGAGGCTGGCCTTCCAATAGAGGTCTATGGAGAAAGCCTGGTAAGAAAAAAGGGGGACATGGCTAGCTAAGCTACCTAAGGCTTTTACTTTGTCTTACTCTCATACTTTTTGGTATCCCTTCATGATATACTGTATATTATTGCCCTACTTTAGTTTGTTTTGCCATATACTGTATGTCAGATAAGTAACAAGATGCCACAGTACAAAAATGCCAAAGATATGTTCGATGTAACATAGAAAAAGTGTCAACATTACATGGTTTGTCCACCACAGAGAACAAAATTCGCAATACAGGCTTGCCCACACCAATTACTCTAATATTCTCTCTCCTTTTAGCTCTGTTTTGGTTTCCATCAACTTGTGAGAAAAATCGTCTCTGTAGCTGCAAATGTTCAGATATTTTCTCAGCTAGTTTCCAACTTAGTTTTGTCGTCCTTGTGGTGCTGGGCAGGTATCGTACAGTTGGTTTTATCAGAGGCTTTTTTGCTGAAAACAGTTGCTTGACTGGAATCTGGGTTGCCGAGAGTGGGTGGTCTTTGTGGGTTTGTCACCACAAGGGACATTTTTCACATTACACATAGTCATTTGATCAATTGATAATATAAGAAATATTGATTAGCACAGCATTAAGGGATCTTTATCAAAATGTTCATGTTTATAAACTAACAAATATTAGCAGATTTATTGGTTTGTAATATATGATCTATATACATTACATTGCATATATGCAAATCTCTATCCACATCTGCTTTATACTTTAATAACAGATATTTGTGATATCTTTCCTGCCACTCTGCTAATCTTTGGACCTCTCTTCTTTTCCAGGTGGCTGGGGCATATTCCAAAACCTGGTCCTACAGGGATGATGCTCTGCTGGCTGTATACAAGAAGCTTTTGGAGCTATCACCCTCCACCCCCAGGGAGGAACTGAGAAACATGATAAGAGCTGCAGTCTTCCTGGTCAAGAAGGCCCTCCTGGATAAAGTTTCATCTGTGAGTCATTTCCTCAAAAGAAAATTGTCTTAGTGTGGATACTGTGAATGTCCAACTTAATTGAACAGAAACTGCTGCCCGTAAAGCAGCCCTATTAAAGCGTTATGGATATTTTCACTTTGTTACTGCCAAAGTCTTTTATGAATCATGTTCTTTGGATTCCTGTTACAAACAGAACTAACGTTCATGTTGTTAAATCATAAGCAGACACTCACACATGCACACTCTTAACAATGCTCCCCCTGTACCATATGCAACCCCAGTTCTCTCTCCCAGAGCTGGCTTCCTTAAACAAACAGTTTCGACAAGGATGGCCTTGTAACCCCTCTCTGGAAGTCGTCTACAGCTTGTATGGTAATGAAAAGGGTATTGCAGCGATAACTCTAGTGATTTATTTTCCTAGCCACATTGATACACAGAATCCTCCATTAAGATGTTAACTGGTTAATTTGCTGCTCCACAAATGTGCTTCACTTTAGCCCATACACCCTTCTCTGCCAACCCAGTGGTCTAAGCTGCATGTCATGTCCTTACATGCTGGGTCTGAATGTAGCCCAGAGTGTTTGTCATATATCTTTCCAGACGAAATCTACCTAGTAAACACAAAATCCCACAAATATTGATAATGCACTGGTAATTCCATTGACCTGTAAAAAAAACAAGTTAGTTGGCATCTTTGCTTTCCACTGTCTGGTGGGTATGTCTGGTTGGCTTGTTAGCGAGTACAAAAAAAACCTTAATAAAACTTGCTCCAACAACCTCCATTCACAACTACTAATGGTCACTCCCATCTGCATACTCTAACCAACTCAAACCAAACATTGCGAAGTCTAGCCTCTGTGCTAATTGACATCACCCTGGTGCTAGCTTTTCTTGGAAAGTCCACTAACTTTGGAGCTTAATGTCCACTGGCTCTTTCCTTAGGTTTTCCATGTCTCCTTGAAGCTGCTGCGGCTACTGCTGAGCCAGCTGATTCCAGGTCTGGGGCTGGGCCGGGCCGAGGTGACCCACTGCTTGGAACAGACCTGGCCCAACCTGTTGGCCAGGACTGGAGACTCAGCCGGCCGCCTCCGGGCCACAGCCATTGCCTTCATACAGGTGTTGTAACACACTCAACTGACATTTTCATTTGGCACCAGTGGCACCAGTTGATTTCTATTAACCCTTTGCTTCTTGTCAGCCCACCCTCTGCCTCCTTAGCAGCTTTGCTTTGACTGACAAGAAGGAAGATTTTGCAATCTGCCTTCACTCCCTCCACCATCTTCTCTTTTGTAGAGCTCTGTGAAAGCTTTTGTCTGATATTGTTGGAAAATCAGCACCATCTTCTTTTTTAACCCATAAAACAACATCACAATGTGTTGCAAAGCTAGCCGGCAAATATTTCGCCAAAAACAGTCTTCAGTAAAATGTACTGAAGAAGCTGCTGATGTCCTTGGTGATAATCTTATGATTATCTCATGATATGATTGTGATTTCTTGATATTGAATTTGTTCACATACCAACAGGGTGGAACTCCTGTCATCTTGTAACAAATACAAAAGGGTTTAAGTAACCTCCCCATCCCATGGGGCGGGCCTGTACAAGACTCTAAAGGGTGGAACAGTTACCAAGACAGTATGACAGCAAGCAAAGACACATGCGAAATCAAACCAATATAACTGTGCAACGCTAAAACAAAGAGAAGAAAGATTGCCTCAAAATAATAATGATCACTCCCGTGTGATCACAGACTAATCATACACAAAATAATCCAGTATTGTCCATATGCCATAGAAAGCCGAAGCAAAGCCATGGCTTTTGGCTTATTTCTGTTCCAGAAGTAAATAAACTATGTAATATTGTTTTTTATTTAAAATTTCAGTATTTATCTGCCCATAATGAACACCATTTCCCACAAGACCAAGACTGACATGGCTTAAATGGCACCAGCTTGACAGACAGAATTTGAGTTCAGTAACAAGCTGTGAGAATGGACAGGGAAGATAAAATGACACAGACTTTTTTAGACATCAGAGATTACAGCTAAAAAGATGGCGAGAAGATGTATGAAATATGTTAAGAAAAACTCCCAAATCAGTAGCTAGAAGTAATCCAACATCTCCGAGATACACCTGAATGATGCAAAACTAGTCTAAACCAAAGTTCTTCTTTGTTGCCCTTGCAGCAGAGCTGATACAAGTAAACTAAAAGTGGAATAAATTCTTCTCATGTCTGCAGCTGCATCAGTTATCCTCTTCCATGAACTCTATCAAATAATGACAGCACTATATTGAGAATTTCAGGAACGGTGAGTACACCTACACGAGACTATTTTTGGCTGGACTGCAGAGGGCCAGCCCTACAAACGCAAAAGTCTGTCACTGAGTGGGTGAGTGACTGACAGACTGACTGAATGAAGTGATGAAGTTGCACGATTCGTCAGCCGAGTGTTGGAGTGTCCTCATTGGCTGTTGCTCTGGATATTGGGGGGTGGGTGTCAGCCCCCTCCCCTTCTTGGGAAAAACACGAGTTGTCCCCCTCAATATATCATTGTAAACATAACTGCATAATTTTAAATAATATAATAGTGATGCGCAGGTCAGGGTTTTTTAATACCCGCACCCATCCGACCCATTCTTAGAGCCAATCCGCTCCGCTGACCCACAGAAATATGTGTTAATCAACCATCCGAAACCCGACCCGACCCGCAAACCGCCAACCTCATGCATTATAGCAGCACTATTGTGAGGACTGAAAAAAGGACTGAAACAAGGACATAGACAAGGACTGAGCGCCACGGCATGTGTTTGAGACTGAGAGAGTGACAGAGAGGTGGAATAGAAGGTGGAAGATTGACTATTGTACTCTCTCTCTCTCTCTCTCTCTCTCTCTCTCTCTCTCTCTCTNACAATATTTCTGCAAGTTATTAATAACTTACTCTGAACAGTTCTTTGTCACGTTTTGACCCACCCGCTCGAACCTGTGATATTTCACATCGCAAAAGAAAACAAAACATTCCGCGATCAAACTGCTGATCCGCTTCCTCAATACACGGGTTTGTGTTGTAATTACTCTCTCTCTCTCTCTCTCTCTCTCTCTCTCTCTCTCTCTCACTCACACGCATTACAAAATCCAGTCAGTTCAAGCTGAAGCACAATTTAAAGAAATGAGCGTAGTCAGATATTTATCAAGGAAAAGAAAAGCAGACGAGGCAGGTAAAAGGACACAGGGCTGGAGAATGACAAGCACAGTCAGCTAATGGAAGATGGTTTATTGACCAACACACACATCACTCTGTTGGTTTTTTGAAAACCTAAAAGTTACAACCCTCTGTAATTTAAAAAAAAATCTAAACGTGCAGAGGGGCTTTCCCTCTTAACAAATTAACAAATCATCTTTGGCCGAGGTTACAGACGTTACATTACAGACATACACATTTAATATATTATTAACTGTTACAACAGTGCTTTTGGAATTGCTCTTAAGAAATGTTTATGTTTATTGTCCCCCCCAACAATGANTACTCTCTCTCTCTCTCTCTCTCTCTCTCTCTCTCTCTCTCTCTCTCACACGCATTACAAAATCCAGTCAGTTCAAGTTAATAGCACAGTTAAAAGAAATGAGCGTAGTCAGATATTTATCAAGGAAAAGAAAAGCAGACGAGGCAGGTAAAAGGACACCGGGTTGGAGAATGACGTGCACAGTCAGTTAATGGAAGATGGTTTATTGACCAACACACCCATCACTCTGTTGGTTTTTTGAAAACCTAAAAGTTACAACCCTCTGTAATTTAAAAAAAAATCTAAACGTGCAGAGGGGCTTTCCCTCTTAACAAATTAACAAATCATCTTTGGCCGAGGTTACAGACGTTACATTACAGACATACACATTTAATATATTATTAACTGTTACAACAGTGCTTTTGGAATTGCTCTTAAGAAATGTTTATGTTTATTGTCCCCCCCAACAATGAAATGAAATATCTGCCCTTGGTCATGTGATATGCTACCTCAGTACACTTTAATAGCCTATTACTGGGACCACTACAGAGAATTGCAGGTGAACATTTAATATCCAGGAATTCACATTATAGACACGACCGCTGACTGCCTGTAACAATTTGGCCACAATATAGCACATTGACCATATACAGTCCAGCCATATACTAGGTTTTGACCTGGTCTTGTTTATAAAGAAATCCTCTTTTGCTCATCATGTAGATCTCGATCCCACCATTACAGGCAGATGGTTGAAGAAGATACTTCAGAAGCTCTCAAGAAATCAGTCATCAAAGAGGATAAAATCTTTCTTAAACTCTGAATTCAGCAGAGAAGAGAAAATATGTCATGATTCATGCTGCACATTAGGGTGGACCTGTTATGCTTAGGACTTTTGAGCAGTATGAGAAAGCCATTGGATCTCAGCTAAATGGTGAAATGATGAATGAATGAATGAATGAATGAATGAATGAATGAATGTCATATCCCTCTTAATTCTAAGCCTTTACATCAGGTTAAAGCAGAAATGAATGAGTCAGAACGAGGAGCTCCTTTACATGTTCTTATGCTCGTCTGGTTGTGGGCCTACGGGAGGAAAGATTCATTCATAAATGCCAAAATAATTTATGCCGTGCACCAAACTTGACAAACTTTCACTGAAGAACAGTCGTGTCTTCTGTGGCTCTGGAGGAGAATTTCCAAGTTATTTATCAGGGTTATCATCCAGAATGGAATGGAAAACAGTGTGTCTCAATTCTCAATACATATCGAGATCACTGATGACAGGATCTTGGGTGTAACTATAGCATGCTTTATGTATGCACATTAGCATCTGTGCACTGTATTTAATTAATTATAAGCAAATAGAGTTTGCAGATCCTAGTGTGTGGAAGTTATTTTTTGTTTTTTAAAATGGAGCATGAAATGTCGCAATGTTTTAAGTTAGCCTTCCTAACATGAGATTGGCCTCGAGATTGACCTCACTGAGGCCTCACTGCCCGCATGCTGCAGTGTGCTGTACTGTAGCTTGACATACAGAGTGAGTTAGGAGGTGTCTGAGGTGTTGCTCTGCCCCAGCCTTCAAACAAGCCCCATGTTGTAGCCACTTTGACTGCCTAGACTGCCTTCTTGTAGCCTTTAACTGGATCAGAGCCACTGGTGCGTGTTCAATACAGAAGAAGTGGTGTTTGTTATTTGTGCACCGTACTGGAGTTCGGCGCTTTCACATGCACCGATGGATGAGACCAGAAAGTGTTACTGGGCTGGTGGATTGAGTGATGACGTACAGTCTAACTCTGTGTGAACATGGGTAATGTGCGTTTGTTAACTGTAAATGGTTACAGTGTTCTCATGAATGGGTGTGTGTGTGTTGAGTAAGAAAGGGAGGATTTCTTTATGAGCTGCAGTAGCTTCTGTTTCAATGAGTTCAACTCAGGCCACAACTGTTATTACCATCAGTCTTGGCCCTCTGAAATCATCGCCTGGCCCTTCTGGATCTGTTCAGAGCTCCGTTAGTGCAATGACTGAATGCCTCTTTGTATATCGAGGACAAATTATATGGTTTTTTTTTTTTGCATGTGTGCGTGTGGTGTGTGTCCCAGATTTCCAACACACATTCCACTCACCTGATGAGGCTAAAATGGCAAACAACTGAGAGATGCTTTTCCCTTCTTCCGTCTTGCTTTAATTGTACACTTGTATTCTCTGTCATGACTTGTCTCTCTAACAGATGCTTGTGTTGAATGACAAATCACCATGTGTAGTATCACACGGATATGTTTTGTTAGTGGCTTACAGCACACATATTGCTTCATTCAAAGGTGCATTCTGCAAGTCTACAATTACACTGTGTGACTTTTACACTTTAAATTTCAAAGTCATTGTCTCTTTCTCATGTCCCTCTTTTAGGAAATTGCTGTTTTGAAGGACGTACGTGTCCTGCAGGTAATCCCTGGTGAGCTGGTGAAACCCTTCAAATCCAACTTCCCCTCTCGTCTGGCTCAGAGTCGGGCTGAGCTGCTTGAGAAGCTACTCGCTGAACTGGGTACAGAGAACTCTGGTTTCACCCTGGACAATGTCATGACGGTAAAGGACCTAAAACATGCTAAATACATCTGTCCATTCTTTTTTTTAGTGATGTTGATGTCCTTAATTAATTTGAATTATTTAAGTCTCTGATACGGAAGTCAAGGGTGGCCATGGTTACAATTATCTTTTTACACCTGTTAGCTCAAGATCACAAGTTAATTGTCTCGTTATCTCGTGAAATCAACTCTTCGTTTACCCCTGAAACCAAATAGACAGTCTGACTCCAAACTTCAACCACAGCGGCCCTCGACATCCATGCTCTTTTGAGACTTCTGGGGTCATACTGTCTAAATTTGGTTTCTAAAGCTTTGTCACCATGTCAGAAATATCCTGAAGGACACACTGAGCAGGGGGAATTTATAGCTGTATAATTTCAAACAGTGTCAACTCCGTCGCCCCACTCATACTCTTTCCAATCTGGAAATACTAATTACGACATATCCTCTATAACATGATAGCACATGCACTGTGTAGAGATACATACAGTATAATGCCTGTATTATTCGACTTTAAAAGTAGGCATCCATCAAGCTGATTTTCCGTTACATTTGGCCGAGTGACTATGATGTGACTAACTGAAAGGGGAGCAGTCCCTCCCCGGCTTTCTGTGGCCATTCAGTTCACCCAAATAGGCTGTCAGTAAGCTCCAGTCAGCTGAGTCAATGTTGTCACCATTGGCATCCACTTTACGTCCCCTGCACTCCTCTGGTTTCCAGCAGTGACCTAATATCTACGTGCAAACTATCCAACTGTTGACCAGGCCGGGCAGGACAACAAGCCATCCTGTCCTCCCATCTCTAGTTTATGACCGGTCCTCCACCCATCCCCCTCCACTCAGCCCATCCTCTTGACTTTACACAGCTTTTATCAGTGAGAACAAATTGTTAGGTTTGTCCTCTGAGTTTCTCCGCCTTCTGAAGCCAAAGCCACACAGGTGGCATTGGGTGGCCTGTGTTTGCATGTTTGTGCATGCTTGCTCAGCGTCTGTCCCCTTTGTGTTGGCTGCCTCCCATGTTTGCCTGGGAAACATTTCCATTCTGGACTGAGACATGACAGGAGGGCTGTGCTTTATTCCACAGCTTGCCTTTTCTCCTGACTGTCACGTTAAACAGTTTGACAAGAAACATGTAAGAGATACCAGGTTTAAACTGAAACTCAGTTTCAATAAGGAATGGATAGACAGCCTCAATCAGACATACAGTTTCAACTGTATGTGTGTGTAAATGGAGAGAGAAAAAGATTGCTCTCAGGCAGTACATAGAAATAGATGTGCCAGTGAAGGTGGAGATGGGAAGCTTACAATAGATTTTCAACCTTAAATTTTACCTTCAAATGTTCCCTTCCAAATTGAACTGAAATGTACGCACGTCTATACAGATTTTTTTTTTTTGGAGTACCCCTTTAACCACCCAACAACACTGTTAGAGGCTTAGGGGTGACCTAGGGCATACCATACTCATGTTTTCTGGAGTTGCACTCAAAGCTTTTCTGAGACTATGTCAATGTAACCAGAAGACATTATGGGATATGCCTTTTTTTTTTTTTTTTTCCCTTTTTTTGTCCCACCACCACCCCTCCTCTTCGGAGGACAAAATTTACTTTGTTTTTATTCTTTTTCAAATTACTAGCCAATGAGGGAAAAGAAATGATAATGATAATACAAATAGTAATAATCATAATCGTAGTCATAAGGGTAACAGTATTACTTAAAAAAAAGAACAAAGCTGGGGCGAATTAGCCGGCCACCTTGACGACATATAGACAAACAAACAGACACCTAACAAAAAAACAAACATTCAAGAGTAGACACGGACACATGTATGCAAGCAAACAACCAACAACAACGACAGAAAGCAACGAACTGACAGACACAGAACAGAGACATAGGAAATAAAGCTCTGGGGTGTTTTTTTTT
>NTHP01000408.1:264384-339903 GCA_003416845.1 Oplegnathus fasciatus | reverse complement strand
ATATATATATATATATAGCAAATATTAGCTATATATTAACTTTAATTAATTACACATTTCTTACAAATTCTTTGTCTGTTAAAAAACAAGCACTGAATATTGTCTGTGGCGTGCCTTGTTTCTCCAGCATGCTGTAGGTTGGCCTAATGAAATATGTTGGTACAGTAATATCCAGTCAATCAAAATTCTTGCTCTATTTTCACGTGTTAGTAGAAAGCCTGTTTCCCTCTGTCAGTTCTGTACAGCAGCTTTGGAGCACAGTGCATCAGCGGTTCGAGAGCTATCAGCACGCATCATCTTATCCATGTACCAGCAGCACAGAGCTGCTGTTCTCAGCTACCTTCCACCCAACGATGCTGCCGCACGGAAAAACTTCCTCTACAAAACCCTCTTCGATGGCTTTGCCAAGATTGACGGAAAGCTGGTGGAGACTCAGGCAAGAAGTGTTTTTTTTTTCTTCACTGCAAGTGAAACTCTCATTGATACTTAACATCTTATTCACTTAGAGAAGGAATATTAGAAATAACTGAAATATCCTATTTCTATATATAACAAAATGCAACATCTCTGACATTTATATGGGTGTCTGTATTCACTTTGTTCAAATTATTTGCATCAACCTGCCAGGCCAAGGGTGTGTTCACTCTGCTCATTTTTTTCAAACAGATTGTAGTCAGCGAGGAGCAGCTGGTAGATGGACAGTGAAACTGTCAGACGTGGCAGATGGGAGCAGTCTCTCAAGCTGAAAAGAGTTGAGCTTTTTAGAGGAGACTACATGACGTCATGTCTTTTTATTTTTTAAGCTGGCTGTAACAAGGAAGAGGAGGCAGGGTTTCATGTTGCACAAACAGCAAACTGCGTCCGCGGCTTCCTTTGCCAAAGCCATTACAGGCAGTCTTGTCTGTCTTTTACTCATCTGGTTAAACAAATTACCCATGCCAGATCCATGCACGTATCTATTGATGATATAATGTAGATGTAGTTTTGCATTTCTTTCAAATCCTTCATGTCATCACCAACTGAACTGAAAGTATAAAACTGCACTAGCAACAAACCTGACTGACCTTTCTCATATTATCAACACAAACAACGTTGTTTACTAGTGTAACCACAAATGCAACGAGTAAACAAGTCAGCTTGTGTTCCAAAGCCAGCATGGTGCGATATTGTTTTACCATAAAGTTTGTGACTCACCCAGTGACCAAGCTTAGTTTCTTACCGGCATTATTAGAGACCTAGCCTTCCCATTACATAATGGCCATGCTGTTGAGTAGTGCTCAACTGCTAAAATGTCTGATCATGCGCTCTTGCCGACACAACTACACCATGTCACTGCAGCTCTAAGTGTCTACTGAGCTTTTAGCCGTGCAACTTCAAAAGGTGAAAATAATGCAATGAAAGCTAGCGTGGTGAGCAAGAGAGATCTGTGATGCTGAAATGATATTACCAGGAGAAAGAGAGAAAAAATGAAGCAAACACAGAGTAATATGAAAATGAAAAAACTGACTCTGACTATGAGGCTGATGGGATGTCATTTTTCACCCAGACTTTGAAAAAGGGAGGTGGTCAGCAGGATGGGCAAAAAGAGAAGGAGGAGATCCACTCTCTTCAGGAGCAGCTGGCTGCCTTAAAAGAGATCACAGTAGGTGTAGCTTACATCAGGCTGTGATTACATCACTTCTTGTAATGCCTACTAATTTGTATTTATGACTCCACACAGACTTGGTAGAATTTTTACTCTGTAGGTGGTCAGAAACTCAGTTACTCACATGATAATACAGATAACAACACTTGTACATTCAGAGTCTTATGAAGAGGAGTTCCACCATTTATCTGAAATTGTCTGTGTCTAAAGTCGCTGTTAAAGCTGTGTAGAGCTTTCCTTGTGTGATAGCATCTCTTTTTAGAACTGTGCTCTCTGACATCTGTTCGTACTTCTCTGTCTGCATGTGAAGGAGAGAGGGAATGAAAGCATCAAAGGACAAATGCCCAAGAAAGAAACTCCCAAAGTTGAGAAAGAGTCCCAAAAAGCTGGCAAAGCAAGTACGTACACATGTTTAAATAGAAAGAAGCAGACGAAAGCGTCACAGTTCTTCCTCACACTAAAGATATTCTTTAGCAGAGTGAAACATCCTTATATACTGCACACCACCAGGTCTGAGTTGGATGGCTTTAAAGCACAAAACAGCAATATGGTGCTGATGTAGTCTTTTGAGACACAACCAATAAGTAGGATTGATGCCTTCAAATGTGACTTGTTCATATGCAAGTGGAAAATTTGAAGGTAGCTCCGAGGTCACGACTCATCACATAAATGGGAGAGCCCATGGTAGTTAGTCACTTTTGTCCTCGTTCTTTTTTTGTTTCTTCTGCATGGCATTGAAATGCAAAAAAGCCAAAATCATTGACCATTTTCAAAGAGGATAAGGAGCCTTACACCATCTACTTTTGTTGTCAGTTGCCCAGCAACAGCGCTCTCAAGAGTTTAACCACTTGAACTTCAAGTATGGTACTTGTCTTTGCATGTCAATAACAGAAACAGAAGCTCCATTTCAAGGCAATACAACAATATCTATTGAATGACATTGACGCTGCCAGTCACTTCTACCATGAACCTATAGAAATAGAGTGCAGGCACACCACCCACTACCCAGCTATCAAAGCGTACATATATAAAGCTCTGTTAACAAAATTATGCACGCTACAAGTCTGTAAAATCTGTATTATTTCTTTTTGGTTTAGAGTGCGGGATCTCATTGGGTTGATACTTGAAAGGGTGGCCTCCAGTTAGTGTCGTCATGACAAGTAACAGATACTGTCTTCTTCATTTCCAGCTGTCATAAAAGTTCCCCAGGAGAAGGTAAAAGACAGTCCAACTGACATCCAACAATCTATCAACTATCTGGACAAGTAAGTGACTCATAACTCAATGGAGACTTTTTAAAATTTATTTAAAATGTTAATTTATGTCATTAGTGTCACAGTACTTAGGGTAATGCTTTGAAGACATATGGTCTGATCTGCAGCCTGATCTGATATTTCAGCCTGTGCATATTCTGCGGTAAAAAGGATGAGTCATTCACCGAGGATGGATTGGACCTTCACTATTGGAAACACTGTCCTATGCTGAGACGCTGCGATGAATGTAGACAGGTAGACTGTTACATTTTTAAGAGTGGTGGCAATATTTTTAGTCCTCTTGAAACAGGTACATCTACCCAACTGTTTAATCGCCACCTTAGTAATACAGCTTGAAGACTTTGTGTACAGATTTGCATTCTGTTCCCAGGTAGTCGAGATAGCCAGCCTCATAGAGCACCTACTGGGTGAATGTGAAAGAAGGTCCAAGTTCAGCCAATGCCCACGCTGCTCGGAGGCCGTGGCCACCGAAGATCTGACTCGTCATGTCCAAGGTCCCGCCTGCAACCGTGAGTTCTCAGTCTCACTCTTTCATGCCATTAGAACATTTCTGAAAATGCTTTATGTGATGTATGAAACCATGAAATACGTTGGTTTTGTTTGAATAGGGTGTATTTTCTTTTTTCTATTATTATTTTTTGTCTATATTGGATAGTGACAGTGTAGACACAGACAGGAGAAATGGGGAGATAGATGAAGGTATGACATGCACAAAGGTCCCAAGCCAGAATTTTGGACATTGGACTTACATGGTACACATCTTAACCGCTAGGTCGTCAGGACGCCCAGGTTGTGTAATTTTCTGTGTGACAGAAAATTGACTGGAAAAACTGTCAATTTATATGTCCATGCCAAATGACTTATTATTAAATTCCTAAATTCCACAAATATTGCTTTGCTGTCAGCAATCTCTGGTGCAATTTATTGCAACTTTGTAAACTTGCATACTAACTACAATATTTGAAGGCGGCATTAATCAGTCCACAGGACATGATGTCATCTTTTGTGCCAAAATCTATGGTGAGCAGTCAAATTTTAAACAAGTAAGTGAGTACCATGAAGGACATAAGCCTCTTTCAGACATGCACCTCATCTACGTTAATGTACTGCCAACTCATCTGTCTGTGTTTTGCATAATAGTTGCTTTCAATTTGCCAACTCAGAATTTATTAACATTTACACAATCCAGAATTTGAGTCCGAATGCAGTGCTCTCACATTAACAGATGCAGCACGTAGAATTGTACTGTGATAATTTTTTGTAGTTCTGGCTCCGTACTCCAGCTTGTTAGATTTGAAATGAAACAAGGAGTATGAGGTTAAAGTCCATATACAGTGTTAAGGGACATAAAGTAATTGAACAAGTCAACATCATCTCAAGTCAACATAAAGGCATCATACTAAATATTTGGTTGCAGATACTTTGCCGTAAATTACTGGGTGACACAGAAACTTAGTATCTTCCTATTTTTTTATTTGGCTGTATGTTAAGCCGTTAAGACTCAGTCAGTGTCAGCTCCAACCTCACCTGTGCATACTTCAACTCATTTGCTTGACTAGATGTAAGTAGTTCCACAATATTCTATTCCAATACAACTAGGCAGCTGTGTAGGCGATGTGTAGGCAGTTTATCTCATCTACATCTGACAATTTGCTTGACAGAGCAGTCTGGGTTTTTTTATATTTACCTCTACCTCAAAGCTCTCCCTTCTTCTCTCAAAAAGCAATTTCCTCATTGAGGTTAACCATTACATTTGTTCCAAAAATTGACATTTCCTGAAACATTAATTCACCGACCTCAGGTGGATAAACGTCTGCTCATGTATTTTTCCTCCTGTTTTTTTCCTTCATTCTCCACAGCCTAGATTTCTTAAGCTGACCTTTGTTTAGCGCCCAGTGCAGCTGTCCATCTCTTTTCATGTATTTGGCTCAGTTTATTGAATAGTCATTCCCTTACAGCCGCTTCTGTGGCCACAATGAAAACTTTTGTAAAATATGCTGTATGTTCACAAATTCTATGCGGAACCTTTTAGAAATCAAAAGTCAGTACTTTTCCATAGTGTTGGTTTCAGTACATTTTTGGTAAACTACCAAACCCTGTTACCAGTATTTACTGTCTGAAAGCTGAGGTCAGCTGTTCTTATAGGATCTTCTGTTTGTTTTTTCCCAGTTGGATACCAGTTAACTGTTACTGTGCCTACTAACCTAAAGAAAGAGGCTTACTGTATCTTGACTTACACTACGTCTCTATCACCAGCCATATGTCTCCATAGATAAATGACACCAGTGAGCCGTTCGTATTACCATAAATTTACTTACTTACCTGTGTTGGTTATAAGTGAGTTAACAGAAATTTGAATTGTGAGTAAGGTAGATCGTATTTACCCTAATGTTCCCATTCCTCAAAGGTGTATTGTATTTAGAACTGTTCTCCTTCAGTGGTGTAATTTTATCATTTTCTCTGGAGTGTTTAAGGGATATTTTCCGTAATTGTATAACAGGTGGCTTAAAGGTGTCGTGTTTCTATTTCAGCCCCCATCTCGGGTAAAGGCTCTAACCACTGTCCTTTGTGTCACAACAACTTCATGCCTGGAGAGGAGGTGAGATTCTGCACATGCAAATTACATGAGAGAGATCGAACTGAACCAGGTTTGGCTTGACTAAAGAAAATTCTGAACTGCTGTACAGCATGTGGCATAAGCAACAAAAAGGTGTGAAGTGGAACATGTTCCGTCACTAAAACAAAAATGTGGATTTTGCAGCAGAAGTGTCTTTGATTTCCGTGAAACGGCTTTTTGCACGTCTGTCGTGGTATGCTATTTTATGCTAATTGTTTCTTTGCTAAATAAAAAAAATAGAAATTAACAAATTGAGGTCACTTGTACAGAGCTGTTTCCTAGATAATAAATTAGTCAAATTAATGAGAAGGAGAAAAAAAAGCTGAATGTGGAAACTCTAGGATTGATTAAGGTTTTCACAGAACTTGGACCTGAACTTCACGCCGTGAGCTTTCAATTTTCCCTCTTTTATATCAACACAGAAACTCGAAAAGCATCTAATGTTAGGCTTGAGGAACAAACAGGTGTTGAGGTAAAACACTGCGATTGTTGGCCTTTAAAGACTTCAAAGGAGGCAAAGCCTTTGTTCTTAGTGGGCTGTTTCATTCGTCTCAAGATGAAGTAAATACCATCACATTCTTCACATTCCTGTTAGTTTAAGAAGTAAAGACAAAAATGTCCTGATTAGCTGTTTATAGATACAGTTTTGATATATATATTTTTAATAGCTGTGCTTTCCCTAAATTTTCTTTGTACTCATGGTGGTTTAGGATAATGCAGTTCTTTTGATACTAATTATAAACACTGGACAAAAGTGAATCATTCTCTTGTAAAATTGATCGAGTTCAGGTACGATGTATTATGTTGGCAATGGTTGACCTGTAACAGGAAGAGATTGCAGTTAAAGATTTAGTGGTATCCTCATTTCAGTATTGATCAACAGATGTAATGTATCAACCAGGATATGAAAATGGGTAACTCAAAAATATGAGGATGCACTAAATATAACCTCAATGTTGAATATTATATAATATAACTGCCGGGAAAATCTTTCATGAGTAAACAGTGCTCATATTTCAGCGCCCTTGGAGCTGCTCATCCGTTACTAATTCTGTGTGTCTGTCAACTTCTTGTGTGAAAAGAAATTTAAAATGCATATGCAGTGTACAAGATTCTCTGCCCCCACTAAGAGATGTAACAACAGCG
The DNA here is from genome assembly GCA_003416845.1 of Oplegnathus fasciatus. NCBI lineage: Eukaryota > Metazoa > Chordata > Actinopteri > Centrarchiformes > Oplegnathidae > Oplegnathus > Oplegnathus fasciatus. The sequence continues at coordinate 333,221 of NTHP01000408.1, read as the reverse complement.
TCGCCTTTCATTCGTCTTCCGTTACGTGTCTGTAACTGTGGAGTCTAATGAATCATGCAACTCGTCTTTCAAAGAGCCGTAAGGGCTACAAGAATCAGTCTGACCTGCACCTGCCCTGGCCCCGGTTTGCAGCAGAATTTTGGAAATGAAACTTGACATGTTAGAGGAGTCTTGTCGGAGAGGGTTGTTTCCATCAGTGTTATTACAATCCCTACCAATCACTGATGGAAGATAGACGTCTCATTCAAAGGATGGTACTTCTGTGATTACCATGGTGACCACAGGTAATAGGGAATCAGGGATTGATTCTGGAGAGGTAGCCGGACAAACAGCTATCACATCCAAGGAAGGCAGAAGGCTCACAAATTACCCACTTTTGACTCTGGGAGATATTGACAACAAATTACAATACCATACGAGACTCGTTCAAGAGCCTGTAATTGGAATGAGTACGCCCATTTGGATTGTTGCTTGATCGGTTGATAGAGGTCATTTATTACTTGAACATATTGTGTGTTGTTTCTGTTGTGTGCTGGTGGAATTCGATACTGTCACTCCTGACCTCTGATTGGCCGATCCAGAAGGAAAATTGCAAACTACCTGATAAACAAAAAGTAGTGAACATCATTTAATTTCATAATCATTTTTTTCATATAAACAAAGGTCTGTTTTGCCGCTTTCTTTTCCAACTTATACCAAACCAAACAATCACGATTTGACTTGTAAACAGTTAATAACAAAAAGTAATGTATTTTATGTCAATACAAGCAGTGGCAGCACTTGGTTTGGAGGGAATATGAAAAGGCAGAAGAACTATAAGAAACTATATTAAAAACTGTAAGTGAAACTTTGAACAACCAATCAGTGATGTCACAGCAGGTGCTTTTCTATTGCCAGCTGATGGAAAACGCCTACAGCCTGAATGAATCATATTAAATACACCTGTATTGTTCCTGCTGTGACAATAGTGTTTGCTGTGAAAAATGTTATCCTTTGTTAATGTGCTTATCATAAATGTGAGTCTGACATCGTGGCTGATGTTGGCAAAAAAAAACCCCAAATTATTAATGATTAAACATGAACATGGTTTTAGTGCTTTACCTTTTAACCATTTTACTCCCTCCAATGCACTTCATGTCCATATAGGGTAAGATATGAGGAATTGAGATTATGCCCAAATGTACTGTGATACCTTAGTTGTAACTCATTTGTGCTCTCATTCAAAATATGATTCCCAACATGCAGTCTCTCACCTCACACACCCTTAAAAATTAATGAAGAAAAAAAAAAAACACAGAAAGTCACACTCTCGCTGCCAGAGCTCTGAGCGTGGACCCAATGAAAGACTGCAGTGTTAGTGGAAGCAAGGACGGCGATTCGGGCCTTGACTGGGCCTACAGTCACCCGTGGTTGTCCCGATCGAGAAAGTACCTGGGAGAGAAACTGACTCACTGAGCTACTTTGTCCCTGTTCCAGGCCTGGAAGGCTCACCTCATGGGCAGGGAGGGCTGTAAACAAAACTCACGGAGGACTGCGGTGTCCCAGAGAACCCAGCCAGCACAAGGTAAAGCATTCATACACCCTCTGCTTACACCCACCTCCCTAACGCTCAGTATGAGAGCTATACAAAGTGCCCATGCTTGTTGGTAAAATTTCATGTTGCAGCTTTTCCACTACAGTTTCCTGCCTCAGAGCACAGAATGAGGCACAAGAAAATAGTGATTTAATCTGGAGATCTTGTGTAGTGGGTGTTTGGGTATCCATTTTGAGTGATATTTCGCAATCATGGTACTGTAGTGGTTGTAAGTAGATTCTTAATGACTCAAATCTGCAGTTACAGTTACGTCACATTATAAGAATCCTGCTTTTTGCACAAGTACAGTTGTATTAGTCCAGGTGCTCATTATTTTGTTGAGGGACATCTCACATTACTTTATGAACATTGTGGTAGAGTCCCACTACTGAACATATTAAAGTTATAATCCTTAAGGTTTGCATTATATCACACTTCATTTTTGATACTATTTATGGTTGGCATTTTTCAGCAACCACCATTCCATGTATTTGCATTCTGTAAACTTAGTAGTTTTAATTGTTATTGCTAGAATCCCCCCATGGGATTTAAAACTGCGTACCCATGCGCCTGGGATTCACAGGAAACAATGCATGCACGTACTGGACATGATGTGGAAGACAAAAGCAGATGAGTTGAGTATTACCATTGCAACACTGTTGCTCTGCTGGACATGATGTGGAAGACAAAAGCCGATGAGTTGAGTATTACCATTGCAACATTGTTGACTGTCTTCTTTAGTCCCCTTTATTGAAACAACATGATGCCATGGTGGTTTGTTTGTCTGCGCTGTAAACACATTATTAACCAGTCGCTCCTCTTCTGTTGCATTTCTGCCAGAGTAGCTGCTCAAAGCAGGTTTGTTGCCCCCATGTGTCATATTGAACTGAACTCTGGAGGCTGTATTATTAAAACACAGCAGCAGTTACCACCAGTAACCACAGATGAGCTAATCCACCAGGACTGAAATCTTAAGGATGACTTGAAGCAAGTTTGATGAACAATGAGTAGGTCCCAGAAGAGGTCAGACGCACCGGAGGGCAAATCCTGGAGCATGCAGGGGTGCCACCAGGCGTCATAATGACCCTACTGACATGTGGATCCTGAAAACTTTTCAAATAAGCCAATCCCATCATCTAGTGAGTGCTTTGTTACAAGTTAACGCTCTAAAAGGACAGTAGCTCACCAGTGATTACTTTTCAGGGTTTCCCCCAGCGAATAGTTTATCAAAGGTGGTAAGCAACTCAGATCCTGACACATCTTGTCTCATGATTCATTTATTTAATAGATGATGGCCTAAACAGCAGCCACATATGTAGCATTTGCAGTGTGAAATAGCGCCTTTGCTCTTTTCCCCAATTCATGTTGTATTCTATAAACGTTGGTCTATAAATGTTAGTGAGCTTGGTCTTCATGTACGGATAGGTGGTCATTATAGAACATACATTTATAAAACCTGCTTTTGTTTTGTTTTGAATGCAGGACTTTTACTTGTAATGGAGTATTTTACAGAGTGGCATTGCTACTTTTGATTTAAAAAAGGATCTGTGAGCTAGTCCAGGCTGACAGAACACAATTAGTACCTTGTGATGTGACCGCAGCATAAACAGTGAGCGTACGTAACCCAAGGAGATGATCTCTCCCAGTACGCAGCCACATCATTGTGAGCTGCTGCTGTCATGACATCTTCCTATTTATACTGACATCACAGGTAATGCAGGCTGCTTTGTTTAGTGGTAAATAGCACATAAGAACAGAGGGATGTAATCTATGTTAAAGGTCTTACAAAGGTTTACTGTAAGGATGTCATTTTCTGTGTGTGTTTGTGTGTGTGTCCAGGCAAGGCCGTCGGTGGAGCCAAGCTGAAGCAATCCTGGTCAGTGGGAGCCAGAGCCAGGCCCATGGGCAGAGGCAGCCGGATCCCGGCCTTGGCACCCCTGGCCAGAGGACACACACCAGGGAAGCATTGAAACGGCTTCGAAGCACCCACGCAGAGGAGGAACCCAACAGCAACAAACATCCCTGCAGTAACCCCACCCCACTCTCACATGTCCTGGTCGCATGTTCCTGCATATCGGCACTTTTAGAAAACACATCTCTTTCAGATGTGTTCACTGACATATGCAATATGCAACAGGATTTTCAAGGCCAATACCAATATATTTAACATCTTTTTAAGATGACCTGTCTTATCAGCTTATGTACGAATTGGCATTACAACATGGTGTTGTATCCACTCATTGAGACACTGTAGATTCACTGTATTAACCAATAAAATTCTAGTCCTGTTATGGTCAGTGACAGAAAATCCACACAGAGAAGAGACAGCTGGACTCACTGATGTTAGATCTCTTGCCTCTTTTGTCTATATGTCAAAAGCCTCTGGCGTCACACACCTGCCGGGCTAGTAAACATGAGCACACTGTGTGCTGTTTGCTGATATCTCCTTACAGGGTATGTCGTTTTTGAAGAGCTTATTTTTCGTATTGCTCACTGCCATTTGGAGCCCCGTGGTGGGGAATTGTACAGCTGTGACTCTCAAGAGACAGAATGGTCAAAATTAAAGCAGAGAGATATCCTGACTTTTAGTCCCTAATGGTATCTTCTTGTTAGACCCTGTCTGTCTGGTAAATACTCATGTCTTACAAACTCCACACCCTCAGTTTGCAGTGCAGGCTTTCTGTTATATATACGTTGTCTCAGAGCCCAAGCTGAGGTAACCCTGATGACATCACTCTGACGTCATCAGGGTTACTTTCTCAGATTTGACAAAGCTCCTCCAGAGTCACAGAAGACATTATACTTTATTTACATATTTTCAAAGGCTAGTAAACTAACCTTTCTGTGTAAAAGCTGTGAAGATTCCCTTTCAAGCTGCTCAAGCTGTCCAATGTTGCTACATTTTATTTTAAAATCGTAAAAATTGTGTTTAAAATTATATTTAGACCATAAACTGTTCAGTAAAACCCAGGTTAGAAATAAAACTAAAACGCCTGATAACTGTAGACTCTGTTTCTGCTCAGGACAAATGAGGTCAAGAGCTTCCCATGGATAACCAGTGTGGTATCATTTAATATGTAATCAGTCACTATATCTTATCAGAAGACAATGACTGATACTTAGAAACACTCCTCTCCTTGTAGAAGCAGTAATGAGAGGAGACGAGGAATGAGGTTTAGTTGCAGGCAGAAGACTTTCCTCCCTGGACAACACCCCAGCAGGCGATGCTTCAGTCCTAAAGCCATTGACAACCTGAGTGTAGCTTTACTGTCAGCATCACGCTTTGCCATCTGTTTACATTTTTCTTTTTATTTCTTGTCTTAAATAAATTATATTAGAAATGAAGTAGCACTTTGCCAAAGGAATGATGCTTCACTGCTGAATTTTTAGTACAGTATGAACTGCTTAATGCCTACTGACAATCTTAAGTATAGCACAGTTTTATATGCTCCTGTGAGAGAGACAAAGTCGACCTCTTAACTTAACAGAATTATAAAAAAAACCAAAAAAAAACCCACACACAATGGAGATGAATGTATTGTATACAGGCGAATTTGTGTAGGACCTATTTTTCTTCAAGTCTACATGGTTTCTGCTGAATATGACTTAGGCTGACCCCAACAAACACTTTGAAGCACTTCAGTGGCTTTGAACTGACTTCTTAAGCTCCGAGTTTAAGAACTCTGACAAGAATTCACAAGATTTATAGTTAACTCTATAATTTTACTACTTCTATCGTACTACAGTGTTATGACGATTTTGATTGTAATATATCTGTGATTCATCTACAGCCAAGAAGAACTAACAGAGACGTCCTTAAAACAGTTGGAGGTGTTGAATATACTTTTACAAATTGTAATATTAGAAGGGTAAATTCTTTATTAATGTGTGTGTAACAATGACTGTTGTTGTATTAGTGGAGAAACAACGAAACAACTTCGATATAGTTGATGTATAAGAGAATATATCTGGTTTGTAACTTCCCAGTCCATCTTGTTGGCTTTAATATGCTTCTGTATTGAGGACTATTGCAACAGCGGATATTTTATCGTGTTTTTATGCGCATAGTAGTCAGTATTTTCTGAATAATAATTTTTTCTGTACAAGTATCTGTATTTGTTTAAATAAAGCTCCATTAAGCTGAACATTGCAGATGTGGTTTCACGTGACAGAAGGTTTCTTTTATTCTTTTGACTTACTGTAGGATTTGAAGTCACCTGTGGTTAGCAGCACCAACAGCCCTCTATGTAGCAATCAGATGAAACTAACGTACCATAATATACAAAAACACAGTTCTGCCAAACACATCAATACGAATCAAATGCTGCAACATTCATTCTGTATTTACAAAGTTGACAGAGAGCTCCAGTTTTATTTACACTATCATACATAAATCTACAGTATTACAGCCATTTAGTTTCTTTGGTTTTTGGCTCACCTCTGTAAATCATACACAAATGAATTAACACTTAAAAAATAAAATAAAAGGTGAAATAAAACAATATATTAACTTTAAAAATCTAATCATTTGATTTTTACAATGTCAGTACCCCACAAATAATTACTCAACTATGAGCTATTTGTTCTGTGTTATGTGCTGTGAGTCCATATAGTTCACTTTGACAGTCACTGAAGTCCTGAAATTAGAAATTGACAGTAAAATCAGCTGTTTCAGAGGAACACCTGGATGTAACAAGTCAAGTCTTATTCATGCCTGCACAAACACGCACTCAAACCATTACAACCGTGTCTCTACATTAACATGGAGCAAGATAACAGAGTGATGGGACTCCAATCTGAAATGGCACCAAGAATCAGGAACCTAGAAATGTTCCTGGGATGCCTGCACACTGTGGAGTGGTAGTGGTTTCACAAAATGGAAAATCAAAGTAGCAGGACTAGTGGAGAGGAAACCCAACCTGTTCTGAGCGACCTTTTTAATTTGACATGCAGAAAATGTTCAAATGCAACATCTGGATGTGCTGTATAGTAACAAAACCATCAGTGGAAATTAAATGTTGACTGAATGAAAACAATCTTTGGATGAAAATATACTCTTTTTTTTTATCACACTGACAAAGCAACCCTCCCTTTACTTAAAATGACTCAGCAGATTCAGTAAAGGTGTGTAGAGATCATCATGTGTCATCAATTAAAGACACAACAAGTCTTCTGGGTATTCCAACCATCAGTTCAGCTTCAGTGAGTTGGTTTACTTCAGTTTATATTCACTGACAATCATATCGAGGTCCTTTGGGCGCAAATCAGTTCCTCGTTGTGCACCACGCTCCACATCCTGAGCAGCTCCTGCGCGCTCAGTTTGTGCACCACGATGAGGTTTTTATAAAAGCATGGCTCGCTGTTCATGGGGCTCACCCTGCGCCTGGTGATGCCGAAGGTCCTGAAGCCCGGGTGCATCTCTGGGGTCAAGTGAAGCTTCTGCAGGCACATCCCCAAAAACACATCGTCAATGGGGTACAACTCCAGGTCCTCCGAGACCACGAAGAGCCTCCTGGCCAGCTGGGAGGACATCAGAAACCCCCCACCTCCGACATAAGGGGGATATGGCTTATCAAACAGCTCTTTGGGAATGTAGTATTTGCTCTGCCGGTTTCGGATGGGGATCGCCTTAGAGATGGTGTCCCCCACAAACAGCTCGGCCTCTTTGCGATCCTCCACTTTGAAGCCGATGAGCTCCAGCAGGTTGTGCGTGTTCACAAACACATCATCATCTCCTTTAAATATGAACTGGACGCCTGAGCAGTAGATGTCGAACCATTTGAGAAAGTTGACCTCTTTCAGGGTCAGGTTGAAGAAGGTGTCCATGAAGTCCCACTGGAGGATGTCCCCGTAGATCAGGTCCTCGTACTCGATCAGTTTCTGGAGGTTCTTGGTGTCTTTGCCAGTCGTCGGGCTTCCCAAAAGAAATAAAGTTTTGATTTTCTTCCCATCCACCGTGTGCTCCTTGCCCCAGGTTTTGCGCACCGCCTCCCGCCGGTCGTGCTGCTCGATAACGGACTTGACGACCATGAGGAGGTGCACCTCTCCATCCGCGCATTTCTCCGGGTGGTTGATGAGCATGGGGAAGTACCTGCAGTGTCTGTGCAGAACAAACTGGTGAAATCTCGGGTCCAAGCGTCGGAACCAGTCCTGGGTCCTCACCGACGCGTCCTCGCTGCAGTTGAGAACCTGTGCGTCCCATGAGACCGGAGTCCCGTTGGAGACCCGTTGCGAATCCAAATCGTTGCTAAGCACCGGAGGCTCTGAGCTCCCCAAACTATTTTTCACGACTCCCTTCTTGAATGAAAAACACTCGGATCCGCACCAGCCGGCATCCCTCATGTGTTTAACTCCCACTCCGTCCTTCTCTGCCAGTTTCAGCTTGTGGATCATGAGAAAAGAGGCGAAGACTAGAGACAGACTCAGCAGGGGTTTCAGCAGACCGACCCGCTTTCTCCGGAAAAAGTGATCCATGGCTCTCACTGCGGCGCCCAGAGACCCTCAGATGCTGGACCTGTTGCCTTCATAGTGTTTCACAACTGTGCGTCCGAGTGGAGTCCATCATCGCCGCCCCTGCTCATTTGGACACCAGAGGTCGCGTCTTCGGCTACGTGAGAGCGCTGAAGTGGCCCCGGGGCCCCTCTTGCCCATGACGGCGCTCAGTGGAGTCACACATCGCCTCTCAGTGCTGGGAAATGATGCAGGACACGCAGCATGTCCCCGGGCTTCTTCTCTGCCCTCTGTCTCTATACTCAGACTGACTGGAGACCTGCTGCAGGATACCTCTCTCTCTCTCTCTCTCTCTCTCTCTCCCAGACCCCCCTCCCAAATATCTCCTCCCCCTATAATGATCCGCACTGATCTGGGACCAGCAGGTTTCCCGTTTCTCACACACACCAGGTGTCCACCACGTTACAGTGCCAACCATCAAGCTAGAATGTGTCTAATTTTCCATCTATCTTTTGTTTTTAAACAACATTAGGCCACATGATTTAAATGATAATAACCAGAAGTCAAATACAACAGGAATTAAAAACGTTGTTAAACATTACACATCATATATGACTATTGGCCAGGGAGTAGCCTACCGGTACTAGATAAGCACAATAAAACAAACACAGTACAGACCAAAAGCATAATAAATATTTATTAACACACATGTACAGAAAAAAATGTAAATAAAGCTCTTTTTTCATGAAAAATTATTATTTTTTAAATATTTTATTTTTTAAATTTCATTGATCTTCTTATTATCAAAGATAGCAAAGAAAACACATTTAAAGAAAAAAACATAAACCATCAGAACAAAAACAGATGCAGTTGTTTCAGACATGGACTCACACAAGTAACAGCTGGTATTGGTATGCTTTTTGAATTTAATTCATTAATTAGCTGGTAATATTTATTGAGTGTAATGTGACTTCTTTCATCTTATTTAACAGGTAACAGGTATTTAAAGCGCAAGCTCAAAACGTTTTTCCAAGGCAAGTGTTCAACTATCCCATCACAGAATGATATTACATTAGAAACAGCAATATCTTGTTGAAAAAGTGCTCTGATTTTATTGTTGAAACAGCAGTTTTACAAGGATCGACAGGTGGAGGAACAGGGAAACTCATCATCGTTAGTGTCCTAAATATCATAAAGAAGTGGCATCAAAAACAGGGAAATTCTGGACAAACTGCAAGATTACACATTATTATTATAGCTCATATACTGTAGATTATACAGTCATTCGGCTTAAGGGCCAACCTGTACAATGTAGTTTTTCACAAACAATAAGATACACACTTCTATTTATAAAGAATATGCCTTTTGTTCCTCGACAGCACAAACTGTAAGACTCATCCCACATGTTCATATTCGCTCCCACAGAGAAAGTGGAATTAGAAAGCCTCCAGCGCCCTCTGGTGGACATTTTCTGGAACTATACTTCGTTTCCGTCCTCTCCTCCCCCTCTCTCGCCCCACACCACCCATCAGAAGTTCTCACACACTCTCCACCAGATGCTGTAACGACGGCACAGGCTACCTGAACACTTTCTACGCCCGCTCTTACACCCTTAGCTGTGCTATTGAGAGTGAAGGTCTGTGCCATGGAGCTCTCTCCTGTTCTCCACTCACTCTTCTGCGACTCTTACAGGACCTCAACAGTGCCCACCCTCTGGAAAACATCCATCATACCAGTGCCAAAGAAATCCCGCCCATCAGAACTCACTAAAGGACAGTCGCACTTACCTCAATAATCATGAAGAGCCTGAAAAAGCTGGTGCTGAACACCATCATGGCTGTCAGCTGCCAGTCTACAGCTGGACCACCACCAGTTCCACTACAAAGCTAAGAGGGGGGCTGAGGATGCTGTGGCATGTCTCCTCCACCCTCTGCAACAACACCTGGAATCACAACTTTATTCTGCATCCAACACGATCCAGCGGCACCAGATGATAAAGAAAGCTCCAGCAGCACCTCAACCTCACCCCGCTCCTCATCCACTGGATACACAACTTCCCCAGTGACAGACCACAGTAATACTGTAAGGGTCGGCGCACCGACATCTCCAACCATCACCACCAATGTCGGAGTCCCACAGGGCTGCGTCCTCAGCCCCCTCCTCTACGCTCTGTGCACTGATCACTGCACAAGCCCATCTCCCATCATCACACTGGACACTGGTATGATTATACCCAGTATGATTATATGTGACAAATAAACTAACCTTGAACTTGTATTACGCACACTCCCCCCACCCCCAGCCTCTCTGATGCCAATAACAGAGCCATCACTCGCATGGTACTCACCGTGGCACATGACCTTGGACACCCCCTCAACCCATTTTTCACTCTACACCCCCCCACCCCCCATCTGACCGCAGATACGGGACACTAGATGATAAAAGGCACTTATCAAGCTCTCAAGTCTTGAGTGAGACACACTACAAGCGGAAACAGCTGAGTTTGCCTTCAAAATAAATTCACGGAAATTTTACAAGGGGTGTACAACGTTTTATACACGTCAAAATAATTACTCGACACGTTACAGTAAAAATATTTTTAATAAAAATGATAAATGAAATATAAATCCTCACATTAATATGGGCTGGAGCTGACATTGCGGTGCAGAGGACTTCCTGGTGAACAGAGACGGGCTGACCTCTGACTGAACCTCCGCAGCAGGAAATACACCGAGGCGGCTCCAGACGAGCTCAGGCGACCACACCACACACCGACAAACTACAATAACACTTAGTTGTTTGTAGTTAGCCAAACTCAAATGATTTGAAAGCTAATATCAAACAATATAGTTGAAACTTTTATATCTGGGCCGCTGAAAAACAGAAGTATTACGACGGCAAATGATGCACAAGGTAAGTGTTAAGCTAGGCTGGTTAACTATCAGGCAGCTAATAAATGAGACAATGTTAGCGCATATAGCTATCCTGCTAGCTAGCCTGATTAGCTTGTAACGTTAGCTAATATGTCGACATCCATGTCGCTGGCTCTGGTGAGGTCTAAGCCTTTTTCATAACCTCAAAGTTTGTGTCATTGTGGCCGCTGAGACAACGCTGAAGTCGTTCTTGTGCCATGTGTCTTTCATTTGTTTATGATGTGATGGCTGATTTGCCCACGATGCGCACGGAATTTAATTGTGGAAAGCTCAGTTACATAACTGGACAGGCGGTATCGTTTCAACAGTTTCAGGCTTTTATTAACTTTAATTCGGCACGGCTAGGACACAGCTAATGTAACGTTAGCGGAGTAAAGTTGAGAGTTTACTGGAGGTTTTGAGCCACGGCCGGTGAGAGTCGTGACGTTAAATTGGCAACATTGTGGGAGGAGTTTGGTCAGCGGGGGAAACGGGAGCGTTGTTGTTGGGGTCTCTAACAGCTCAGCAGGGCTGTGGTGAGATTCAGAGATGTATAAACTTTGAACAGTGAATGTTGAAGTGTTGCTGTTTCCCCTTTAAAATGGTGTAATCTAAAATGTTCTAAAAACACCACCCTTAAACCACCCACTCCACCACGTGTCACTCAAAATGTGTAGTTAGGTAAACGGCATGAAGAATACAGAGTCACAAATCTCATCCTGCCTGCTGAAAGTACCCACAGATTTCAGGCATTAGACTGAATGTTTGTGTAATCAGTGTTGGACAAAATAAAAAAATCTTTGCCTACTTGTGTACTAATAACATCTCAAAATTATCTTTGATGCAGAAATGTTATCAGTCAGTTATCAGGCACGCCACTGTCCATCTGATCAGACATGCTATACAGTACATCACTCAGCTGGCTGCTTTTCTGCCATCTTTTTATGAAACAATAAATCACTGCTCCATCTTAGACCAGCACGTCTACTTTTAGAGTGAAAAAGATTCACATGTTCCTGATTTTGCATTTCGTTACAGCATCGGGCTGACTAAGATTAATATGGTAAACTCAGTGACATGACAGTGATTATCTGAGGCAGCCATTTCAAATGCACGCATAGACATACCATATGTAGATAAGCCAGCTTTATCTGCTTCCTGGTATGCTACTTTTGCTGTGAAATATGTCCAACATCTTGATGCTCGCAAAGTTAGATTTTAAAGCTGGCTCATATAAAAACAGACGTGTTTTGGAAAGTCACTTGGCTTGTGATATCTGTAAAACAAAGGGAGCTCAGTGAAAACATTCAGCTAAATGGTTGCTTAGCAGGCGCCTTTAGAGCTGCGGGTATTATGACAACAGCCTCCCTGCTGACTGAAACCAACTTTTTAAATGAACTGGTTGCTGTAATTGAGTATTGCCACAAGGGGTTAAACAAACCACATGTTGCTTTGCTTTGCAGATGTCTGGTCAACTCGACAGCTTGAAGCCCAGAAAGAGGAAGAGCAGCTCTGAGGTCAAAAGCTCCAGAAAGGTTTGTGTTAACATGTATACTGGAGAGAGAGAGAGCAGTCTGTATAAAGGTGGTATAAAACCAGAGGATATTGATTATGGTTAACTGTAGCATTATCCTAACCCTGGTCTTTAACTTTCTGTCACAGGCTTCTGCTGCAAGGAGGAGATGTATGAAAAACGCAAAGACACACTCAGCAGCAGAGAGCAGTTCAGTAGTCAGTGGTTACAGTAAAGCAGACGGTCCTCTGGAGAGACTCTCTCGCATCAGCTGTGAATGCCACCAGTCTGCAGGCAGGAGGAGATGCTCAGCATCACCGGAGCTCGAAGGACAGGAGGGCAAAGAAAACGAGCTGAGGACAGGGCTGGATCTGGACAGCTGCAGAGTGAACGGCATCTTGGACAAACATGAGTCTGAGGACATGGATTGTGAAGAATCCAGCAAAAACATCTTCCCAGATGACGACAGTAATCAGATTCTTCCCGTTGAGCAGTTCTTTGGAAACCTGGACGCTGTGCAGGTGAGGCATTTAGTTTCATCTCCATAACAGGGACAAACTGTGACTCAGGTTGGATTATGTTACATGAAACAGGTTCTTGTAGAGGAAAAATTGTGGCTGTGTTGAAAAGACACTGACTAAACATGGATACAGTAAAGCAGCACCCACCTCTGTTGTCAAGTAAATGTTTAACAGTTTGATAACTTTAATGGTGTTACTACACGTGATTGTAGAACTTGCTGACATTCAGAGCTTAGCCAATTGTTTTAGGCAAAGTTTGAACAGTTAAGTGCACTTTCAAGAATGCAGCATTTTATAGGCGCAGTTTCAACCACTGCAGTAATATTGAAACAACAGCCTGTCCTGGTTGGATCTGTCATTTCCTCCTTTTGGTTAACATTACGATGGAGTCATTAGGATTGATTTCTGTTTTTAAGAAGTAAAAGTAATGAGATACAAGATAGACATGAAAGTATAAGCACAACTCTGATCTCAGCGATGCCCAAAATAAGAGACAGTGCCCAGTGCAGAATGTTTTCAACATTACATTACATGTACGCACAATCAGAGCCAATGTGATAAGCAGTTCTGTCCTCTTAAAAGAGCAAGAAAATTGTATTGAACAACTCATTGTAACAGTAGCAGTAATATAAAAAAGATTGCTCAAATTAAGGACAAACTCAAACTGTAAAGAAACACAGTAACTGCATCAGTTGTAAAGTAACTGACTTATGAAACCCTCACTGCTAATTGACTGAGTTCACTATACTGAAGCCACTGATGCTGTGAGATACCTGTACTGCTGACTTTAGGTGAAGATTACGTCCATGTTGAATGAATTACAATAATCGCCTTTTTAATTCTACAGGACTTTCCTCAGAGATCGTCAGCGACTTCTGCCCGTTCTCAGAGGGAGAACAGGAGACGACATTACTACGCGCGAGAGGACAGCGACGAAGAGGAGGTGGGCCTCAGCAGTATGCAGCGAGACGACAGAGGGAGCACTTAGTGAAGAGTAACTGCACTGATGCCTGTGGAAGGACATGAACGCTCAGCGCTTACAAACAATCAGCCAAATTAAACTACCTATTCAGATGGTGCATTCAATCGGTCCTAAAATCACAACACTGTCACATATGTATACACCAGGTGTGACGATGCTCATGAGTCACTGATGCTGAAACTGTGAGTAAGGTAAGCCTTGCTGCAGCTGAGGTTGCTGTTGGCCCACCATCACTTACAACTAGCCAACGTTACATAGGTGTATTTGCTATAAACCTGCTTCCAGTACTCCGCCATGTGCAGAAGCAATTTGTCACAACTGAAAAACCCAAGCATCACAGAAGTCGTTGAAGTTTACCGCAGGCATTTATGACTTTTAACTGTTTGAAAGGAAGTTCTTCATGGTAAACTTGGAAATTTTTTGACTTGACAAGAACCGTCCAAACACAGAAATGCCATATGGAACCATAACATTTGGCCTGATACGTGAATATTTTATTATTTCATCTGATGTTTTTTTTCACATAGCTACAGTAAAGGGGTTGATATGCCACATGTGAGGAACATAAACAGTAGTGCTTGTTTTATGATTTATTGCTATACACCACCCCTGGTTCAGTCATCTTTGGTCTTACCTGTAGGGTATGTTGGCACAGCACTTTATTTAGACACATTTATTTCCACATAACATACTGCTTCATAATTTGAGTGCAGGTTTGCAGTTTGAGATTAGCCTTGAGAGATGCCAAACAGTGCTGGATTAAAATAACTTTAAAAATCTTATTTTTGTCACAAATCTACAAAGTTATAAAATGTAAAACGCAAAAGTCACATGTTGATAAAAACAGCATAGTGACGGATTTCATGTTCTGGTTCCAGACTGTATAAACATGTTGAGGAAGGAGTGTACACATGCCAAAGAGCAATTCCATAATAAGAGCTTTTAATATCACAAATTTAGTCTTTAAGATGAATGTCATGTCAGCAGTTTTCTTTATAAGAACGATTGTTCACCAAGTGTCTAATACTCCCCCTCAGCAAATCTTTGTGTGCTCAGTTTTTTGGCAGCTGCTTAACATCTTATTAGATTAGTTCAGATTAACAGCTAAAAAATTTCCCTGATGAGGTTCCTGAAAGGTTCATATTTGCAAACATGACAAAATTATATATGAAAAATGTATTAAAAAAGAAAAGTTGAGGTTTCTGATAAGTCTTCAGTGTGTAAGTAAACTGATAACTAAAGCCTGACTTTGAAAAAGTAATCTAGCCATCTGACTGAGGTTAACAGTAATTGCACTACTGCTATTCACATCTGTTGTTGTAGTATTTTGTATATAGCTGATTGTTGAGACCATCCAATCAAATGTTTTATATATTTTTACTGCCTTATTTATGCAAAATGCTTTTCATATTCTCCTATGCAACTTTCTGACTGAGTGAATGCCTCGTACATCAAGCAGTCATTGTAATCAGTTCATGCATTGTGCATCATCGTGCCAACACAAAGAACAAATAAATGTTTTTCATGATCTCAAAGGAATGTCTTAAGTGTAATTACTTGTGTCTAATAAATCACTGTCGGTCGGTATTAAAGGTCTGCAGGCTACTCTGGTTCAGATGGCAGAATACCTTAATAGGTTAAAAAAAATCAAGTGAGGTAAAGAGACAGCGTCACCTTGTTGTCGATCTGATCTTGCTACAGTGGACCTGAGAGAATTATTCACAGAATTTATCCGTGTGATACATTATGTTGTCACATTTCATACAAATGTATACAAACACTCATTTTTCACATTATTCACATCAAGCGCCTCCTCTTCCCTCCGGCCTTCTGTTTTCCTTTGACTGTGTTACTGGCTCGTGTAAAAATCTTCTTGGCGTCACACAGCAGGCTGTGAGCTCCTTTCTTGTGGCACACGATGTGAACCAGCTTCAGGTTTTCTCTGGTGAACAACAGATGGTAGAAGTAGTTCAGGTTGACGTCGGTGCTCTTGTGATTCTGTAGAGCTTCCAGCAGAGCGGGAATGACCGTCCTCTTCTTTTCAATCCTGGACACAAGACGAAGAAGAAATGTTTTAAGTTAGTTCTTCAACCAGCAGGTATCTTGTTCCAGTTGATTTGTCATCTACTGGTGACTCTACAGATTGGTCTATTACTGAAAGCTGCAGATCCTACAAGACCCTCAGATGTGGTTTATATCAGATCCTTGTCTACCAAAGCCGTACTGATGAATGATTTGATTCTTGAGCATGGTGTGGACATGATTGGGTTAAGTGAAACATGGTTTAAACCAAATGTTATCTTACCATTAAATGAAGCTTCCCCGCCTGACTACGCCAATGCTCATGTTGTTTGGGCTGCTAAACAAGGTGGAGGTGTTGCCTTCATGTATAAGTGTATTTTCTTTTACTAACTCTTAGTTTTGGTTTCACTTTGTGTGTGAACTTACTCACTGTAGTGGTAACACCCGTGACTTGATTCTATCAGTGGTTTCTGTCTCCTGTCACATCCGTGGTCAAATTAAATGTATAAAAACAGACTTGAGTTTGCAAAATAACATTTAAAACGTACAGAAAAACTAAGAAAACTACTTAAACTTCAACGTAAACTGACATGTTGTGCTGATGTGGATGAATGAAACAATATAATAGACCCTTTTCACAGAGGACATTTTGACATGTCACAGTAGGAAAAGCACAGGTGTAAATAAAATGAATGCTGGATGAATTCCATTTAGCTGCTTCAGGTTCAGGGTCCTGGTATTGTTCATGCTGGCTCCCTGTCACGCTGTCATGGCTTACTGAGACACTTGAACAGAACAGAGCCATCGTTAATGTTATTAATTAACACCTGCGCTTTTCCTACTATGACAAGTCAAAACGTCTGCTGTGAAAAAGGTCTATAGGAGTTAGTTTAGTGAAAACTAAGCGGGCACAGATCACGTTGACAGGTGTCCAACCTGTGGTCCAGATTCCACGTGCTGAAGATGATCCTGCTCTCTCGGCAGCCGTAGGGGTTGATGGAGTGGAGAGACTGGCACACTTCCTGGTCAAATGATCCCTGAGGAGGCAGCAGAGAAGAAGAGGTCAAAAGCAGGTCCAGTTCTTTCAAAATGTTTTGCAGGCTGTAAGGTGAGTGTCATCAGAACATATACTTATACATATACAACTTTCAAAATCTGAATTGGTGTACTGCTCACACTACAAGACATGTTTTTGTTATCATGTTGAGGGGTGCACAAACAACATAACTGACCTCAGATGAGGTGTACTGATTACAAAATTGTTGCACTTGGAGAGATTTGTGATTAGAGCAGATGCCAGAGTGCAGTCTGGACTCTTCGCCGATTTAACTTTGAGTTTTTGTCTCCGATCTATGGAATATGCAAATCAGGCCAAAAGTCATGTAGTCTGCATTAGTTTTTGTTGTAGACCTATCAACACCTTGGCATGTGGTTTTACTCCAGTAATACCTGGCAGGTAAACCATCCTTCCTGAGTGCAGAGGCGATCCGGCTCCTTTTCAGTCCTGTTAAAGTAGCAGCCGTTGTACCTCGCTGTCTTCAGCATTTCCGCCAGGCACTTTGATGCTTTCAGAAACTCTGCCCTGACTTTAGTCTTCTGTATGGTTTTGGCGGCTTCATCCAGCTGAGAACAGAGACAGAAAACCAAACTGTTAGATATAATGCCAGACACCTGAGGATTTATTTATAAAAAAAAGTTTTACCTCCTTCATGTAGCCTCGTATCCTGCTTTCACAGTTGAACTTCATGTAGGCAGACTTTGTCTTGAATCGAACATCAACACCTGAAATGAAACCCCACTTAACGACAAACTCAACAACAGATGAATTTGTCACATCAAGCGTGTGGTGGAGCATTCGTAGGTCACAGTCATAATTTTTCAGTGCTAAGGTAGTAGCAATACCTGCTTTCATACTGTGCTAATTAGAAAATTCTTTTGAGGCCATAACTACAATATAAATCACTTCAGGACCAATGATACCTCAGACACAGACATCTTTGTTGATAACAGGTATCAGTGCAGGAACGGGTAATCAAATGCCATGAAGAGGCAAAAGTATTCCGTTTCACCAGACATGCTTTTGAAATCCAATCTATGGACACCAACTAGTAAAACCTTCAGACTCTGTCTACTGACAGCTTGACACTGTGAATGAGATCAGAGAATCACTGGAAGTCAATTTGTTTACCGCGATATTGTTTATATATGTGGGTCATAGCGCACATTTTCAGACAGTCTCTCCTGGAAGACATGCATAGTGTTGCACTCTGTTCACATGGAAAATGCCAGAAAAAGCGCATAAATAATGAAAAAAGAGGGCTTGAGAGAAAAGTTTAAAACCTGAATCCTTTCCTGCCTCCACACAGCTGAACAATCACAGCATGAAGTGGGTGTGAATGTCGGGTTGTCGTTTTCAGGAAGTCACAAAAGTTGTTGGACACAGCCCACACCTTTCCGATGTCAGAAAGGTGTGGTGGGAGAGGCTTCAGAAGCTATAGGACCATTCGACCCTCAGTTCTAGAAGTCAGACTTCTGATATTCCTCAATTCCATAATGATGTTATATTTTCATAAACAACATAAGCCTGGGTTCAGCCTGGCATGTGCAAATGATAAGAAGCTAATTACAGACTTTGAAAGCTTCCCAGTTCTCAGACTACAACATCAAATGTCTCAAGAGCTCAGGTCTTTATGGTCCCTAGAGGCTGCAAAGTTTATTTTACACAGTTTGGGGTCACCCAGAAAATGTCATGTTATCCATGAAAAGCCACACTTTTATTCATCAAATGAGTTGCAAAATGAATAGAAAATATAGTCAAGACATTGACATGGTTGGAAGTAATGATTTGTACTTGAAATAATAATTTTGTCCTTCAAACTTTGCTTTCGTCAAAGAATCCTCAACGGGCAGCAATTACAGCCTTGCAGATCTTTGGCATTATAGCTGTCATTTTTTTTGTGGTAATCTGATGAAATTTCACCCCATGCTTCCTGAAGCGCCTCCCACAGATTGGATTGGCTTGATGGGCACTTCTTACGTACCATACGGTCAAGCTTCTCCCACAACAGCTCAATAGGGTTGAGATCTGGTGACTGCGCTGGCCACTCTATTATAGACAGAATACCAGCTGACTGCTTCAAGTAGCTCTTGCATAGCTTGGAGCTGCTTTGGGTCATTGTCCTGTTGTAGGAGGAAATTGGCTCCAATCAAGCGCCGTCCACAGGGTATGGCATGGCGTTGCAAAATGGAGTGATAGCCTTCCTTATTCACGATCTCTTTTACCCTGTACAAATCTCCCACTTTACCAGCACCAAAGCATCCCCAGACCATCACATTTCCTCCACCATGCTTGACAGATGGCTTCAAGCACTCAATCCAGCATCTTTTCATATGTTCTGCATTATGCTCCAAACATCTCAAACTTAGATTTGCTGTCCATAACACTTTTTTCTGTCTCTGTCCAATGTCTGTGTTCTTTTTCCCATCTTAATCTTTTCCTTTCATTGGCCAGTCTCAGATCTGGCTTTTTCTTTGCCATTCTGCCAAGAAGGCCGGCACCCTGGAGTCGCCTCCTCACTGTTGACGTTCAGACTGGNTTCATTTCTCAGAACAAGAGTAGACTGATGAGTTTCAGAAGAAAGTTCTTTTTTTTCTGGCCATTTTGAGACTATAATCGAACCCACAAACGCTGACGCTCCAGACACTCAACTAGCCTGAAGAAGGCCAATTTTATTGGTTCTTTAATCAGCACAACAGTTTTCAGCGGTGCTAACATAATTGCAAAAGGATTTTCTAATGATCAATTAGCCGTTTAACACAATGAACTAGGATTAGCTAACACAATGTGCTATTGGAACACAGGAGTGATGGTTGCTGAAAATGGGCCTCTGTACACCTATGTACATATTCCATTAAAAATCAGCCATTTCCAGCTATAATAGTCATTTACCACATCAATAATGTCTAGACTGTATTTCTGATCAATTTAATGTTATTTTAATTGAAAAAAATTGTGATTTTCTTTCAAAAATAAGGAAATTTCTAAGTGACCCCAAACTTTTGAGCGGCAGTGTACCTCACAGTATGAAAAATGTCAGGGGGAATTAACACCAGACTGAGAATTTTGTATTTCTTACAGCCTTACTGCTGCAGGGCTAAAAATGTAAAGTTTGTCCTAAGGGTGGCACTAGAGCAAAGGTCACGGTGTCACTAAGATAAAAAAAAAAGCTGACACCCTCGGATGTTAAGTTTCAAGAGATACATTATAACGTCTTCCTTTAGGAGTTCACATTTTGCACAACATAAACAAATAAACATGGCAACAACTCAAGGATGTTACTGTATTCGTAATGTTAATCATGGCAGAGAAAGCAGCAACAACAAGCTCTGTTAGTTTGTCTTTAAAACTTCCTGTTGTTGGCATTTGTTCAGAGTCTGCCGTCAAAATTTGGCATGTAGTAGTAATGAAAAAAAAAAGTCATTATAACATGAAAAATATCTTGTTTTAATGTGGAAAACATTCTCCTTAAAACAAGAAAATCTTGTTATATGGAGAAACCAAGCAGCTCAAGCGTGGACGGCCTGTCCCTGTCCGACTGTGTACCTTTGAACCAGTCTTCATCCTCCTCTCTGCTCTCCAGCTCAGATCTGTCCTCCAGGTTCAGCAGCAGGTCAGTCAGGATTTTACGCCTCTTAGGAGACTGCTCATCAGACAGGAGCCCTTTTGCCGCTTCAACGAGTCCCTCGGTGTGCCGGTCTGCGCTCAGTAACTGACCGATGTCGCACACAACTGAAATTAGAAGCACAGGAGTGATGATGGTTGGACCACAGACTACCTTCCTCCTGTGGTCAGGAACACACACACAAGTTTAGAGTCGAAGCGTTTGTCTTGATTTTTTTAATAGTGTGTGAAGTTGATTCACCCACCTCCGCTCCATGTCTGACCTCTGCAGAGAAGGACAAGGTCAGTGTTGTCCGGCAGAGTCGGAAAGAATTCCTCCGTCACTTTTGTCCCATCCGCATACAAACAAACATGTGCACCAGCAAGTGGCAGCTGGAAATGAAGAAGACATAAAATTATACATTAAGAATAATAATATAAGATGTTTTCTATATTTTCTAAGGGTTCATTTTAGTTCAATTAATGTGTAGGACAAAGCCAATTTTTCAGGTTTCATAACATTGAAAGGGAATGCCCACTATCTCTTGCTAACTGTCACACTGTGACCTCTGTGAATATTGTGGTAGACATCTATGGACCAACGAAAGGCGGTGTAACACCAGCCTGCCCAGAAGAGGCCACAGGCTTGGGGCTGCTGTCAGCTTTACTCTCATGAAAGATGTCTGACGATGTTAACAGAACGTGCAGACAATCTGGAGACATATGATGGCAGACTACAGTATATCTCCTTTATAGCTCCTGAAGTTCTTTTTAGATTAAATGGTGCCTTTTATCACAGAGCTACCTGTGACGCAGTCTGTTCAGATTAAATAGATTTATCTTGTGTCTTGGTACAGTGAGTTTATTCAACATGGGCTTGAGGGCTGCAGAGTCTGCTTGTCTGCCCTCCTTTGAATGAAGATGAACTGTGGCTACTATCTCTGAAACACACTTGGTCGTATGTAACATTTCATTTGAAAGGAAATAAAAAGCTCCATGCATTCTTCACACTGTATATCTCTTTCTAACTTTGATTACCTCCCTCTCTGTCCTGTCTGAGACGCTACATTTCCCTCCAGTGTATAAATAAAGTTTCATCTTATCTTATATGCAGATAACTGTCTCAGGGACATGGTAGCATGTCTGAACATAATGTGAAAATGATTTTCTCCGACAGTTTCGAAACTCCCCTTATCTTTCTCTAGGTGAAGATGACTCTGGACTGGACCAGACCGCCCCTGTATGAACCAAATATCTGCACCAACACTGATAATATGTCCACGGCACCCTCAACCAGCCAGTTGTGTAGCTGCTGAAGTCACCAGTGGCTCCAATGTAACAACTGTACGTTTCTTTTGTTTACCAACAGTGTTGACATTTCTCTTTGTACCGTATCCCCGCTGAAGACAAGCGGAACGGGCGGTTCAGCTGTTAAAAACAAAGCAACAGACAAAATACGGGCTCACCTGTAATAACTTGCAGCCTTTTTTAAGCAACTCCTTCACATCTTTTGCTGCAACTCCGTACTTTCTGCTCTCATTACAGCTCCTGATTTTCACGGGTTTAAAGAGTCCAAACATTGCGGTGCTTTCAGTTTGTACAGACCGCTTCCGTCTTCTTCCTCTGAAGCGGACTGACTGCACGCAGCGGCGGTGTGTTGCTGCCCTCTAGTGGTTCTCTTCTTCTATTGTCTTTGCCTGATAGGGAACTACTGGATATGATGATACCATTGAAAATACTCTATTACTAGGAAAAGTCCTGCTTTCAAAAAATAAAAGTACATCAACGTATATGTTGATATGTGTGAAACACCACTGCTTCTCTCGATGGTCAAATAGGATGATATACAGTGGTGGCCAAAATTGTTAGAACACCTGACAGATCTGAAAATTTTGACCTTTTTTTTGCCTCCAAAACATGATTTCATTTCATAATGTTCATGAAACATGCAGATGGTTGCTCTGAGCACAACAAATATCAGATGAAGTGAGTCCTACTGTTTTTATCCACTTTTAACTTTAATATTNTAGAGGCTTTGAATTTATACCAATTGGTGGTGTGGCCTCAGTGACAAAACCCTGATGTTACCAATCACTTAATGAGCAGGATAGGCCTTGTACATTCAAAAGAATCACACAGCTGTGTCCTAAGACTCTTGCATCACCATCAGTTTAACCACGATCATGCCTGACAATGATTACACAAGTAATTTGGCTTCTTCTGTGAAGGAACATGATTGTGTGACATTGACAGTGAAATAGGCCTAGCTTGTTTTTTGTAAGGAAAATGACCTAAATCTCCTTATGATGGCTCTATTCTATGGTTTATAGAGCATAATGATGACTTTGTAGATATTTCATTCGTTTTATGGGTATTTTAATGGCCAATTCAACAAAAACAACTGAAACCTCTTAAATATGCCAAGTGTTCTAATAATTTTGGCCACCACTGTATGTTGACAAATTTCCTGTTGTAATATATAGATATAGTTTGTTCTATTGTAACGCTTATTTTATTGTTTATATTCCATTCTAATTTAAATACTTGAATATGTTTTAATACATTTTCTGTGTGTGTAGCATGGACGGGGCTACAGCTGCATTTCATTGTGCAGTCCTCTATTGTATGTCTTGTTATTGTAAGTCTTTTTATTACAGGATAGATCTTGTTAGAGTTTGGGGGCTCTGTGCTTTTTCCTGTCCTGTCAGCCATCATTGTCCTCCAATTCTGGCACCCAGAGGAACCCATCACAACACCCCTAACCTAAAGCAATAAAAAAAGTTGTGCCCTTCTTACTAATGCTGTCAACCTTTTTTATACTAAACCTCTTGGCTGTCTGAGGGGCTGCTCCCGAATAATCTGTAATGTCTATTTTGAGCATGCACATCATTACTTACCTGGAAGCATCATCCTACCTTGGCTGTACCTTTTTGGGAGACTGTCTCTAATACAGTTGGGATAAAGTCTGTTGCAGCCAGGCCAGCCTTTTCACACATCAGTTGATTTAATTCCCCCTTGTCCCAAACACACTGAAGTCAGATTTAGCATCAGCTGAAATGGAACAAATAAAGTCTGAACATTGTGCTTCTAAACTACAGCCAGTCATGGGAAGTGATCTCATACTTTAATATAAAAAGATGCCACCGACCCTTTTTTTTCCAGTAATGAACCATCTTTAAAGTTTAAATGAACTATTTGGATGTTTCCTGTCACCACAGACTCAATGTGATATTACTTCTGTAGCTAACACTACAAATAATAATATAAAGAATAAATATCTTTAAAACCATTATT
The DNA here is from genome assembly GCA_003416845.1 of Oplegnathus fasciatus. Lineage (NCBI taxonomy): Eukaryota > Metazoa > Chordata > Actinopteri > Centrarchiformes > Oplegnathidae > Oplegnathus > Oplegnathus fasciatus. The sequence continues at coordinate 309,294 of NTHP01000408.1, read as the reverse complement.
AAATAATTGTACATATATGTTTATTATCATTTGCATTATTAGTATGTGTGTTAGTGAAACAGCGGTGGAGTACGGGATGCTCTGACAGTAGGTTCGTCATGTTTATGGAGGACTGGACTGTAGACCTGCATGGCAACGTGAACATCACCATAGTAACTGACGCAGCGCGATGGGACGTACCAAATGAAAGGTTTACAGGTTTAAAGACAACAGTTGCGAAATGTTGTACTGATGTTCATTTTAGGCGTAAAACGACTCGTTGCATAAGCATCTTCCTCGTACGTTAAGGTCCTACTATTTGTTTTATTCTTTTTACTCGTGAATAATCATGAAATCATTGATTTAGTCAGCTAACCCCTCTGCACTGAGTAGTAGAATCCGTTTTCAATATGGCGGCCGCGGTTTTGAAAATGTAAACGGGCAGAAAAGATAACATTCTCAGTAACAACTCGGTCGCACGCTACATTTATGATTTTCTAGCAATGCTATGCTCATTTTTCTATTAACTAAAGAATATGGTAAAAACAGAAGACACATCCACCATGACGGACGGCTGGAGAGGAGTGTTTGAGAGAAGCCGGTTGCTTCCCCCGCCCAGCCAGACAGTCCGCCTGGCTGTGGAAAGCCACTTCACCCAGTCCCACGGCTTCCAGCTCAGCCTCAGCCGGCTCACTGCAGCTCACCTCCCGCAGGTGACGGCCCACAGCTTACGATGAATGCTCGGTAGTGATGTAGAAACGGCGGTGCTTAAACGCACCTAAATTCAGTGTAATTTTTAATTTGTGGAGTAGAGTCTACTAACTTTGTATTGTCATTATATAGCAAAGATATGATAAAGGCCTTTCCAGTATCTCGCCACCATACTTTATGATACACAGTGCGTCTGAAGAGAACTCGCAAAACTCCGTCCAAAAAGTTTATAATTAAAGGTGACCTTGCATTTTATCAAACGGTCAATTACGTTGAAGAGTAAAAAATACCAGTGTAAGCATGCTATGAATCCTCTTATAAATTCGGTTTAGAGATAATCCACCAAACACCATTGCAGTTAACTCACTGCTTGCTGCCTCCATCCATTTGAGCGAGATGGAAATATGAAACTCTTAAGATAATTTAGATTTCTGTGGAGTAAGTGTTAATTGGTGCACTGCATGTATGCAGAATTTAGGGTTTGGATCTTGTATAAAGATCTCATGGAATTGGGAATTAGAAATTAGAAATTTAAATTAGAAGATTTAATGTTTTACTTTTTCATACATCCAAATCTTTTAGGGCAGAGATTAACTGTGACTTTTCACTCACAGGAGATGTCAGAGGGGGGACAAGATGTGGCCTACCAGCTGCGAGTGACCCTGTTTGATAGAAATCACCAGCACTTCTTTGGGAAAACACGAAAGAGCCCACCTCAGAGGATGAAAAACAACAAGATCTCCTTCAATGAGGTAGCTGTATTATAACAGGCATTCCACTGAAATAAGGCCAGACGACTGCAGATGACATGCAGCTGTGATTTACTGTGTGTTAGGTTTGTAGGCTCTATTTAAAACTCCTCTCATGTTGTTTTGATAAGCAGTGGGGTGATGATTATATAGTAAAATCAATGCCCATTCAAGCATAAATTACATTAATTTAGCACAGCCATTATTTAATTAAAACCAACTCAAAAGCTCCACCACTCAAGGCTTTAAATTAGCAGTGGTGATTGGACTGTGTTCTGCTACGCTCTTGAGATTGTTGTCAGCCTAAACTCAGCGAGTTACAAACTGCCCTGATTGCCAATAAGTGATTCCAGTTGTATCCAACAAGTCTCATGTTATGAGTGATCCAGTCCATTTTCTCACTCTGCATGTTGAAGAAGAGCACACTTTTATGTGAAGCAACAACTTATGGGAGTTATTGGAGGATCATGAATACAGTACAAATTGTATTAACTACTTTTTACATGGCTTTATGGTAGACATGATGAATAGTAGATCAGTTGGTAATTAGGCAGTTGCCAAGTGTGACAAGTGACAAGTGTTAAGTTCGTTTTGCAGGTTAAGATGATAATATATCTAAAATAAAAAGTATTTCTCTATAACATTAAATAGTCGCAACTAAATAAGACACCGTAAGAAAGTTCAGAAATACCCGTACATAGATTTAATTTGAGTTTAATATTATGGATGTGGTTTGATCAGATTTACTTCACAGGGATCTGTCAACATAAGCAAACAACCCCACTAGGGATGGGCGCTAAGGGCAATCCTCTATTATGATATCACAGCCTACCAAGTGCAACAGTACTAATAGGAGGGTCAGACAGATGTCAATCAAGCACAGTCTGCCCACACAGTCCTTAAGGTACGGTTTTCCCTCCCACGAAATTGCCCCACACTTGGCCCTGAAAAAGGATGTGATGGCAAGTTTCTGATGAGACTAATAAATAAATATAGATCAGAGATCACAAACTGTAAACAGTGTATGAGAGCGACACTACGGTTTGTAGTCTGGTAGTGTGATAATGTACTAGATATAGTGATGAAACGCACTAAAATAATAACTTCTCCATACAAAGTGCATGGCTATTCCTATTGGCCAGCTGAGTACAGTCAGCTCACAACAAAGATGAATTCTGACCTGTGAATCCAGCTGGAGATTGCACCGAAACAGGAAATGCTTAAATTTGTCCATCCGTCCACCTTTGTGACTGGACCAAGGGTGTGTAGAACAATTAAGAGAGTTGGTAACATGTCCTTGTTTGACTGAACAGATATAGTGGTATTGAGGAAGTCGGTGTGCTCGGAGCAGTTGTGCTTGGAGTGACCAGGTAAAACGATGAAAGCATCTTGTTCACGCCTTTCGCTTGTTGTGTGGCCACTAATTGTGAAATGCTGGCAGTCTCACATTGTGGAGGCTTTGGTGTGTTTTGCTGTTTCAACTCAGCTTTCTCAGTTTTCTCACTCCCCCTGAACAGATGTGATTAAAAAAGATGTGATTGATTTCAATCAGCATGCACTGGATACAAGAATTTAACCTCTAATGGTTAGGTTAGGCAGCATGTCTGCCTCCTTTAATGTGTTCACAGTTGCAACTCATTACCTCTCTGCTCGTCCTCACAAGCGAACAACAACAAACACTTCTGCCATCTCGCTGACACTGTCATTATAGGTTTAACTTTTGCGATCGACAGGTGCAGCAGCCCATCTAAAAGCCAGCGCCAGTTTGTTAGCAGCAGGTACACAAAAACTGTGAGAAGCCCAGTGAATTCAAAATGGACCATTTGGCCTAAGTGCATCCATCAATCACCTCAAACATCACAACTAAGTTGTTTGGAGCCTTTGGCCATACCACACTGCAGCACACTGAGGCAGGCAGCAAGGCATCCCAACCACATGCTACATTTTTTTCATTTTACAAACAAAAGTTTTAGAACGAGTCTTCCAGTCAGGAAACTTTAACAAAACTTTTCATCACAACACTTGTGAGCTTTGCTGCCCTTCCTAATTACTATTACTTGATGATATAAACATACAATATACAACAATATACATATAAACTTGATGTGTCAGTTGACAGAAAATTGACTGATGGCTATTTTGATAATTGATTAATCATTAGTCACTTAAAATGATTATTATTATCTAGTAAAAATCATCATCTGAAATAAGGATTTGCAGCTGTTTTTCAATTTCATAACACTTTAAATTGACCTTTTTGATTTTGGACTGTTGGCCAGACAAAATAAACAATTTGAAAACATCACATTGAGCTAACTTGAGATGGACATTGTTCATAATTAATTTGACATTTTGTAGCCTACACTATCAATCGATCAATTGAAAAAGTAAATAACAAATTACTTGACAAGACGCTGGTTCTTAGCTGGAGATATGAATACATCTTTGTAGAAAATTGTTTTTCTCCACTGCCAGAATTACTCTGGAGTCAACTGCTCTTTGTGAGCCTGAAGCACAGCTCCTCCTGTAATGTGGTGATAATTTTAGTTTTGTTTCCCCATGTCATCACTTTTAGCTCCATGTTAGTGTTTGCATGCAGATTGTATTGCTGAAAGCAGTGTTTTTTGTTTTTTTTTGATAAACAAGAAACTCCATCCATTCAGACATCAATCCTTTACGGTTTGGAGGTAAATTTGGTACAATTGTACTTACTGTAGTAGGCTTATTTATTGTAATTTAATACCCTGTTTTTGAAGTGGTAATATTTCTGTTGTGGTTGAGCCCCTCTGAACATGCAACACTAAAGACTTACTGGTTTATTGGGATTGTAATTGTAATGTACTTTTCTCTGTGAGTCGATGTGAAGTGAAGTTTGCCTGCAGTTTCAGTCAAATCTGGGGTTGGAGTTGTGCAGAAGTCTACCGTCTCACTTTGTTGCACTTTTTAGATTTCTTTACTTTTCCCAACCATTGTTCTTCGAGTCGTTTCTCCTCTGTAATCATCTTTAGACAAAGGGAACAAAGAAACAATTTTTTGATGTCAAACTGTGTGATGTACTCTTTGAAAGATGTGCTTTGATGATGAAATTTCCAATTACTTCTTGAAAATGCTAAGGAGAACGTCGTAGCTACGCAGGACCTGAGATACAAAAGGTAAAATATACGACACCGATATTGAAATATGCCACAAATGAGATTATCTTCATTGTATCCAATCAACTTGAAAGGATTTCTTTTGTTTAGCCAGGCACCCTCTGGTCTGTCATGTCCATGCTAGTTTTCGTGGCTTGTTTCCTGTACAGTAGGTAAAGTTAAAGGAGGAGAGGAGAGGAGGAGATGATAACTGGGCAAACCTATAGCACCACAGTAGTATTTTAAAAATGAGTGTTCTTGCCATGGTTTACGCTGAAGATGCACAGCGCGACACTGTTGGTCAAAAACTCTGTTGAATTTTTAGAACATTTTACTTAGTCGTAGTCTAAATCTTGTTTTAGCAGGTAACTTCCAAATTTAAGCTCGGTGATTCCATTATATTTTTTCTTCCATCAGATTAGTCTAGGCCGTCGTGCTAATACCTGTGGTAAAGAAAAAGTATTCAGAAACCAAAAGTAAGACCAGAGTTGAAGTTGCAATAGCAGAAACCTCGTCACTTGTCGTTGTCAAGAAGCATTTGATTGAAAATGTTAAATGCATCGACAAAATCTGTGTCTTTTTGCATCCCTTAATAGTTTACACAGCGGCTCTATGGATGCTGCCAGTGATTTTAATCCAGTAACATATAGCAGTGGAATTCTTACATACTCATAAAAGTTAAGAAAATGTAACATCCATGTTATAAAGCCTCCCAGTGATGAAATACTGAGCTTTTTTGGTCCTGGTAGTAGTCCTGGTCTTGGTAGTAGTGAGCCATTTTGGTCCTCAGGAAACAGGAAACAAGGACAAGAAATCAAGTTTCAACCAAACAGCCCTCACAACTAATAAAAGGATGTGTTACTATGTCCCACTTTCCTTAGATCTACAGAGCGAATGAAAGCAGGGAGTTCTGAAAGAGTCACGTCCGTTAAAATTACTGACAGTGGAGAGATATTAAATGTCAGTGTAAAACATTAGAAATGGACTTTCTTAGCGGGTTCATTTTTGTGAGAAACATTACAGATTTTTTTTTGTGGTTATTAATTTGCAATAATTAACTGCAACCTCTCACTGTGGTGAATTATGGGATACACTTCATGCTGGAAGCAAGCATTTTATACCTGTGCAGGAAGGGAGGAAGAATGAGGGAGCAAGCAAGGCTTTTACTGCCTCTTCTCCATATGTAAATTCACTTCATTCGGCAGCCATGTTTCATCCAGGCATTTTTGGGGATCTGTCCTTCAGTTTGAGAGAACACAACGTCCAGCAGCAAATATTTGCCCCCTCTGTTAGCTTACCCCCTTCTATGGTAATCAAAAACCAGAAGCCAGCGTCAAATACAGAACGGCAGCCCTGCTGATAGCGGGGTTTTGGCATCTTCTTGCTCAAGACTCAACAATTGAGGAGGCACTCCTGCCAACACATGGCTTCAGCCTTGAACCAGTAGAAAGATACAGTCTAACTACAGTGCGTGCCAGAAGAATTTCTTGTGAAAGGGTCATCAGTACTACAAAATGTACCCCTATGTAGTCTTATCCCTTGAAAATGTGTCTCCCAGCATTATGTTTACCATCTCTTTCAAGTCACTCTGTTATTTTTGAACAGATATCTGGGAAGCAGCTGGATGTCTGTGTTCTCCCTCAATCAAACATCTGAAGGTCTCTGTACATCCTGGTTGGAGGCCAGTCACCCACTGCTTTATGATTGCGTCAGAGTACTGCTGAGCTCCTCTGTGGCTTCCAATGTTGAAGATGCCTGATCTGCTTACAGTGTGAGCTGTTGTACAAGGTGTTTTGAGAAACTCTTTTTAATGGAAAGAATACAGTGAGCTGTAGCTGGCTGATAAATGCAGAATGTTGCATAAGTCTTTTTACAAACACCAATGAGTCACAGCTATGGCACATTCAGATTTCCAGTTTTGTCACCATCTGTTTTCTCCCCTTTCCTCTGCTTGATGTTCTTTTGATCGAACAATCTCTCACAGTGTATGGCCTTACTTTGATCCACCATAATAGTCAGAGCCTGTATAAGAACCCACTTGGTATCCCAATAAGCGTCCAAATCCCATTATCCATCCAGGGTAATAATATAAACCACATCATATCCTATCAGGATGATAAAGTGGGCCTGGCCCTCTCTATGTCGTGCCGCAAGAGCTGCACCAGCTTTTTTATTGGATTTGGCCCGATGCACTCGCATTCATGCTGGTGTTTATGAGTGGCAAATTGCTGTTTGATATCCAAATAATGTCAGAGGGGGGATCCTCTCCTGAGTTACAGGAGCGCTGTGAAAATTGCAAGGCCCCCACCTCCCCCCAGTCAGCCATGATGGATTGGTTTTAATATCGGGTGAAAAGCAAAGATGCGGAGTGATTAAGGAGAGAAAGAGAGAGCTCTTACTAGATCTATTTTCTTGCTTTGTCTCTGCATTTCTTTTTTTCCCAGCAGAGGCAAGACGTCTTGACAATTACGACGTCTGTTGCTTTTTGTGTTGGCCGCTTTACAAGTTGTTTTTGACTTGTCAAGTCTGACTTAAGCTTTTGTTGAGTGCACATTTGAGGACAGTTTGTCAATGCTGTAATGGTTTTCAAATACTGTGAAAGTTCCTTTTTTTTGTGTGGAATGCAGCAAGTATAGCCCAATAAATTCACACTGAAAATTTAGGTCTTTAGTTGTCTGTTTACTTGGATACACAGAGGGCAATTTAGGTTGTTGTACATTTCCTGTGATTGGTTTCTGATACTGAGGAAAAACATTGTACGTGTATGTGCTTTTTAAAAATATTTCTATAAAGTAAAGTCAATCCACAGCCTGTGAACTAATGTCCCAATTTTGTCTTTTTGGCATCTTTTTCTTTATCCTGGTACAAAGTTCAGTATGTCCTAAATCACCCAGACTACACTGACACTTTCTCACCAGCTGCTGGTTCTCTCACATCATGACTCAGATTGTTTGATAGTTGTTCGGATATTTTCTAGAGGGTAGCTCACCTTGCTATACTTAGTCTAAGGTAGTGAAAGCTGTGGGCAGTAGAGGGCAATGTTGTGTTACAGACAGCGCAGACGGAGGAGTGGAGAGACTGGAGGAGGCAGAGAGAAATGTGCATCTTTCTGCATTGTCTCTCACTGTGATCACTCCATTTAAACTCCCTGCCTTCACAGGGAGCCAGTGGTTTCTTCTCATATGTGCAACATTATCAGGCCGACAGCTGGGCTTTGGAGAAAAGGCCAAGTTTTGTTCCTGCCCGTGCAACCTCTTTTTTTCTAGGTCTCCAAATGCTGTTTGGCATGACGTAGGTAGCACTACACAGAATAAACTGGGAGTAAGACACACACACACGCACACACACACACACACACACATGCATATTTTGTTTCTTCACCCTTTATTACCCTTTGCCACTTCTCCTAACCTTGACCACATGTCCAAACCTAACCCATATGCTAACCCTCTAACCCTACCTTAAACCTCAGGACCCCCAGAGCAGCATAGACTATCGTGTCTTGGGTCCCCACAGTGTGATGAAAACAATACCCCTCACCACCATACCCACCAACACGCACGCACACAGCCATATTACATGACTTCAAAGCACTGAAAAGCAAAAGAAGACAGTGCTTCACCGATGGGAAAACATTTGAACATCAGTCATGCAATTCCTCCGCTTTTGTTTCTTGAATTGTTGTTCTCTAAAGAGCAAACTGGTTTCAAAGTGAAGAATCCCATATGGTTCAAACTTGTGCTTGGAGTAATGAATACGTGGCAGTAGTCACATTCATCCTGTAAAGCCTAAGTTTCTCCTTAAAGTGTACAATAGGTTTCTAAATTTAAGCTGTCAGTGCTGTAACGAAGCTGCAGTTAAAACCTCCACCCCTCCCATTTTTGACTTGCTCTGTAGTAGGAGACACATATTCCAAAAAGGCTGGCTCAGCTGAAGAAAAACTTCTTTTTTGACTCTGGTATAATATTTTGTTGTTGTGTATATGCTATATACACACAGTGTTTTGCAGTCTATCACGTATGATTGCACACATTTATTCAAGCGTGTCCATTCAGCTGACATGTAAGAAGAAGCTCTGCCCTTTTCTCCAGTGTTAAAAAAAAGGGGTGAGATTATCGAACTATCATGTTAACTCTTTATTATTTCACTCCACTAGAAAAGAATAAACAATTAAAGAACACATTATGTTCCCTGTAGATACGTTTTTAGGTGTCTTGGGCTGAATACCTGCAAGCATCTGTGGTGGAAGGGGCTCACTGATTCAACATGCAACATTTAGTTTAGCTGGATTGTGAATGATGCTGCTTCTCTGATTGTCCTCTAGATTATGGACAGCATAGCCTGATGTTTCTGCTGGTAATCATGTCAGGGTTTATACTTTTTTATTCAGATAGCGAGTAGTCAATCTTTTTCAATGCAATTGCTATATTAAATAGTTCTGTGATAACCCTTTGAACCTGATTGATGCATTCATATACAGATAACTGCTTTGTGTAGACAAGCTGTGGACATACAGCCAAAAAGAGCCCCCAGTCTATCTGTTTTGGGGCTCCATAGTATAGTACCACTGACATGCCAATTAACGGCTTTTCTGAGTGGCCTAACTTAATCTGAAAATTACAATATGACATGCCTGGCAAAGACATCTAATGACAATTCCATAAGCGTGTAAATAAAAGGAATGAAAACTGAGCAAAAACAGCCAAAGGGATTTTAAAGCTGCCATGTCAGAATAATTTGAAATATGCTAAACACATTAACTGTTATAGGGGCTTTTAGTTCTGCCTCCTCACTGTCACTTAGAGGTAGGTATTGTCAGGATTTTATTGATCCCGGTATCAATACTGGTACTGCTTATGTTTTCATTCACTTTGTTAGACTTAGCCCACCCTTAGCCCGCACATTTTAACCTGCTCGCTGCAACATTTGCTATAACTACAGTACGCAGAATGTAAACACAACCGCAATGTAGTCATGCAATGCTTACGAACGTATCATTAGCAGATGGCTACGTGTGGGGAAAAAATGAATTCTCAAAAGGCCCACTGCTAAATGAATGAATGAATGGTGTTCAAGTACCAGTGGAAGCACAGACTGCCCTGGAGTGGTATTTGGCGGTATTTGGTCAAGTATTTGACAAACCCCTGACTTTCATCTAGCACCATCTTGAGGTGAAAGTTTGCCTCATGATGGTGCTAGATAAAAGTCAGGGGATCACCAAAATTATTACAGTTCATCCTGAGGGGGACATGAAAGTCTGTATCAAATTTCACGACAATCCATCCAATAGTTGCTGAGATATTGTAAAGTAAACCTCATGGTGGTGCTATAAAAAAGTCATTAAGATTTACAGAATTTCATGGCAATCCATTTAATAGTTGCTGAGATATTTCAGTCTGGACCAAAGTGGGGGACCGACTGACCATCATTGCTATTCCTAAACATGTACTCATGGCCATTATCACAATCATTTAGAAAACAACCTGACACTCCACTTGTTTTTCTTTTAAGCAGGTTGTTTTAATCAATTTGGCAGAGCATTATATTATTTTATATAACAAACCTTTAATTAGTATAACTAAATGAATGTGTACCTATGTGGGTGGTGTTTGCTCTAATGGTGCAATTACCACCTTTAATTTTGTATGCGTGGGTTACACTTTGTAGCCTATGGGTTCTTCAACCTGGTGCTATAGATGTACACAACTGCCTTAACTAGGGAGGTTTGGTAAAAAGACTGATTAGGCTTGTTCTTTGCATCTGGAAGGCGACTGGAAAGAGACTGTCAAGTTGGTGACATGGCATAAACACATATGCACAACACCACAGAGACAAATTATTGACAGGAATCTGCGCTGCCTCACTGTGTTTGTGCACAGTTTAATTTTTAGATTTATAGATCACACTTGGTGTGGAAATGTTGGCTGTTTGAAAGTGCATAGCTGTAATTATTCTCTGGCATCTGTCTGTAAACCATCAAATTTAACGCAGGATATTTTTGAAAGTCTTTCGTGAGCTGAGTATTAAACAGCAGGCGATATTAATATGAAGCAGGATGCACCTCTCTGTCCTGCGACGCAATGAGTATCACGCACAGCTGTATTTGCTGCGCTATTATTGTGTTTTTTATTCTCATATGATTGGCTTAACATATTGAATCGTTCTCCTGTGTGAATGCTCAGGATCCCAAAATGTCCCAAAGGAGTCTTGCATCCCCTCCTTTGAACTGCTAAGTGCTCAGATAAATGACCAGCAGTAAAACATGAACCTATACTGAGTCTTGTTATGTTCTGTCTTCCATTCTCTATTTTCTTTTATAAGGCATGGCACTTCCTACAGTAAATGTAGCAAGCCTATGAAACCCGCCTGTGCGAAAATCCATATGATTGATGGACAAAGGAGCTGCTATGGCAGCATAGACAGGCCTTCAGCTTACCTCGGTACTTAATTCTTTCTCCCAACTGGCATGCCACACTAAGAGATATACACTTCAATTATACATGGGGATGGTGGGGGCGCAGACTTCGCTGCCTTGCCTGAGAACTGATCAATATTTCAGCTCCAAGGGGACCAAACATCTAGTGGAGCAGCTGTTGCTTAACAGCTTTACACACTGGAGTGGCACACACGTAATACACAGCTATATACTGTAGGTGGGTGTGTGTGTGTGTTCGAGGGAATTCAAGGGCCACAAGAGCTACTGCCGAGGTGACAGTAGGGAGAAATGAGAGGCCCGAGGAGGTGTTAGGTGTGTGTGCGTGTGTTTGACACTTATTTCTACTGTGTGTGGTGTGTATTGACTCGATTCTTACTTGACTCTTCTTTCTCCATCTGCATCTCGTCTCTCTTTCCGTCACTTCCTCTTTTCCCTCCACACATGCAAACACACACACAAATGCACAGACAGAGTCAGCTCGTCCCTGTAATTCTCTCAGCTCTCCCGGGGGTCTGCGTTGTCTGTGTGTGGGGTAGAGAGGGAAAGAGACATTGAGACAGAGAGAAAGAAAGAGATTCTGTCTGTTTTGTACTTTGTTGTTCCAGGCTTTGACATGTCAATTCCAACTTTACCTTTTCGAATCTGAAGTCTGGCAGTGCTCCCCCAATCCTTTCATCATTGTATATTTCCTGCATTCCTCCCTTATTGTGATGCATCTCCAGCATTTACAGTCAGTGCCTGCAGTTTGTCTGTGAGGCATTTCAGACAGGATTTACAAAATGTCAGGAGACCAAAACCTGGGTGACAAACTAAGACTTTACCCAGCGAGCGCTGAGATCTGTTGTTGGCAAAGCCGGGGATGTTGTAGAATGCAGAATCTTTGGATTTTGTCGGAGCTAGGGACAAGACAGCGAACACCAGAGGCACCAAAGCTAAAAACAAGGAACAGGGACTTAGGGAAAAGGTTATGGGAGTTGTGCTGATTAGGAGGTTTTCACTGAGTGCAGGCGTATTATGGAAACTGGAGTCGGTGTTGATACTGACAATAGGTTGGACTGTCACTGAAGCAAGTTAGCTATAAGGAAAATGTCAGAGTTATTGCATGACTACTCTTCTTTCATCTTGTTAATTTCTCATCTGGCTCAGACTAGCCCTGGCTATGGTCCAGGGCATATAACCTGTCAGAAAACATATATCTCAGAGTCGACGTTCCCTCTGCTTTCAGGACCTTAGTCAGTTTTCAACTTCATCTGTTATACCCGAGTCAGGTTGGAGCCATTATCCATCTTTGTCAGTGTCTGTCTTCCCCATATTGTATCTAGAGAGAAAGAGAGAAAGAGGTTGCTTGTTTCTTTCAGGTAACAACAGTGTGTTTTCAGACAAGTGCATTTGGGTTCAAGTACACAAGGGACTTTTACAGTGCTTATTGTGGGGCTTGAGGATGATCAGTTTGGTCCAGTGTTGTCTCTTTGGACAACTACTTCCCAGATTAGCATGGTATTTATTATGGATATTTATAGCCTTTAGAGGATGGAAGAATCTGGTGACCCCTCCCCAACATTTTGTTCTAGTACCACCATCAGGCCAAAATTTCCACTTTTATCTTTAACATTTCTAAAAGACAGATTGTCATGAAATTAATTGAACATATGTGCTCCTCAGACATGAATCACTTCCATTTTGGACACTCTTCTTGTGCCGCCCTCAAGCCAAAATGTCGATTTTGCAAACAATATTTCTTTCCCACCAATCAAGCAGCTTAAGTGGTAGCAAAGCTGTAGAGTTGTAGTAAATTTTTCTTCATGTGACTCAGCACTTGGTTTTGCTGCTTCACAATTTAAGCTTTCCACTGGTCAGCAACATAAAGGACAACGTTTTCCCGCTTGACCTTGACTTGTTTTTAATGTTGCTGCTTGAGAGGACATTGAGAGGACTGAAATCATAAGCTACAAAGCCACAGAGCGGCTCATGATTTAGAGGGAATTTTGTGAGAGCAAATGTAAGCAAAAGACTCAAAAGGTAAATTAAATGCACAGGAGTGTGTGGCATTGATATGTAATTGATGCTGCTGTAGTGTAGCAAGATGGTCAGCCATGATACTAGTCATAGGTCTAGCGCTGCGAGATAGTGTAGCAAGATAGACTTCAGACTTCATTCAGTCAGAATCTACGTTGATTAGAGATAAGGAATGTTACTTTACGCTAAACATTTGGCCTTGCATCTGGAAACCAAAGTGTTTGAGTATTTTTTGCATTACACGTGGCAAATACAAAAAGAAAAGAAAAGACCGTGAGATGTGGTTGAAAGCTCCGGTAATGCTTGTAATTTCTCATGCTCAACGACTCTTTTTTACTGTCCTATGTTGGTGGATGCAGTATTGGAAAGATTAGGAATTTTATCAACAATTATATATAAACGGCCCCAAATGTTAGGAAGGTGCATGATTTTTATGTGAAACTCTTCCACCAACAAACTTTCTTTATTGGTTACCATAATGTTTTTACTCTCTACCTTTTCAATTGTGGCCGATACCGAATGGCTCTGGTTATTATCTGAAATTTTGATTTGAATCAGGAACTGTCAGATCAGACAATAAGTAAACACAATTACAAATGTGACATTCAATGCCAGCTTTCTTTATTTGGCAGTTTTCAGTTCTTGGTGCTATGGACACATTTCAGTCTATTCAGTTGTATACATGCAGGCCAGGCATCCTAATCTACAATGAAAAAAAAAGATTGGTCACTGCTAAATAACTTCACTAGCTGTTTAAAATTCTCTGTAGTCTAAAATAGCCTCAGATGGAGATTTTTGAAAAATGAGAATCACTGCCCGATGAAAGCCTTCGCTGGATAGAAATCGCATCACTGTCACCCTCATTCCTTGGAGGGATTCCACATAATTGGGCTGTTTCTCCAGTAATTGCTGCAGTCGTCTCATCTTTGGCTGATAAATCAGCTTTTCCCTGTCCTCCACCTGTTCTTTTTCTTTTTTCCCCCTCTCTGTTTTGTCCTTATGACATAAACTTTTATATCATACGACTTTTTCTTTTTTTTTTTCTTACTTCAGCCACATTGCACACCTCAGGGGACACAGCATTCACTGCCTCCATTAATGCAGTCCAGGCCTCCTTTTTTCCTCACACCAGTCACTCAGGTGATAGAAAAGAACACCTTTTCTGCCTTCAACCTCTCAATCAGCTCCATTACACTGCTTGTTCTTTATTCACCTGTCATGCTTCAGGTTTTCACTAGCTGCCTCCTCCACTTCTACATCTCTGATCCTGCAGAATGGCCTTCTTTATACAGTATATAAAGGTTCAGGAGTGTATTATGATAATGGTAAGATGTAGGCATGTGCTTTAATTTTTACAAGGATCCAGATTTACCAACTATTCAGCAAGAAATAAAACTGCTGTCTTTCAATATGGTGATATTTTTCTTAGCACAAAGTAAGATCACTTCTGTGGAGTGTGGACATATTAGTGAATGATACCCTCTGTGCCTTAGATACAGTAAAATGATAAGAATGATGAATAATGACATTCTGACTGTGTAGGTGTATTAAACAATAGATTGAAGAATCCAAAGTATAGGTCTTCACAGAGCCGCTCGGTTCCTAGTAACTGAGACCCAGAGTAGCCTAATAATCAGACTAGTTGCCATTGTGTTTCACTTCATTAATCAGTCTAACATCGTGTTTAAGATAAACGTTTTCTGTTTGCGAGGTGGTGTTATTTTGCCCTGATGAATCAGTAGTGAGTAGTGAGTTGACACAGAAGCGGTTAGCAGTTTGCAATGGAGCAATTAATTTAATATTTTTCATGCAGAAATTGTCGATTTAAGTTGTTTCGACTTACAACAACCAGTTTGGCTGGGTCAATCACATCCACACCTTTTTTCATCATAAGTTTTTGTGGCAATTTATCTGTTACTATTTTGCTGGGTCTGGCACGGGAAGATGATGCCTCCGTTCTTAGTCCCACCTACAAAGCTCTGATGAGCACAGCAGCAGATCTGAATCGCTGAAAAAATTGGAGGTGGTGGCAGTGATTCAGAGATCTGAACTTGGCCAGGTCGAAATTATCAGACTAATTAGGACTTATTTTTGGAATGCATTGTTATGACTTTACATTGATTCTTGGGACATATATTGCTATTCTGTTCATTAATTGGTGGCGCATAATGCTGCTGCCAGTGTTGCCGTTTTCTCCGTTTTCTGGAATTAATTATCGTGCAGTCTAATTCAGACCGATTCTGACCTTTTTTTTTTTTGGATTGGGTCTGGTATGTGTAGGTTTCACATCAAGTCCAAAATTTTGGACCCGTGACAACCTCTTGTTTAAAGTCTATTTGATTCAACTGTCACACATATGTATGCATACTCGGTCCTAGCTGCCCCAGCTGCAATCCAGTGACATTACTGACCAGAAGGAAGCCTGGAGCCCCCATCCCTGTCATTTTCTCTGCCTCTCTATCATCTACACCGCCATTTCTCATCTCTCCTATGCTGGTGACAGTCATAGAATTTCACACCGACAGGATTTGTGCTGCTGATACCCGCTGGTTCTGTGCCTGTCAAATGACTAACTGCATCTCTCTCTTCCTGTCTCTTTCTCTCCCTCTCTCTCTCTCCTCTCCACCTCAAGGCGTTGGCTATGCTGCCAAAACTAGTATCAAAGTGTTACAGCCAATAATCTTCCTGAGTGCATGTGCTTGCTTAGCTTCATAGGACTTCATGAGCTGAGCTGTAGCTTTGAGTTTTTGCCTTTTCACCCTTTGCCAGGGTGAAGGCACATGGTACAACACATGTAGCAGTTATACAGTAGGAGCTCGCGGTTACATGTGGACTAATATAATGCATTAAAGCCTGATTGTGTATTCATGTGCTTTTTTTCTATGCTTTATGATGGCAGCCTTTACTCATCTTAGACACGCATGCACACACAGTCACTTGAAAATAGGTGCATAACATGTGAATAGTTAATACAGGCATGCAGACATGTGGAGCTGGCCTGTTATCTAAGTCCCAGGTACCTGACACTAGTCCTCCCAGCCTCCCAGCCAGCGTGTTGGCTAAATGGAAACGCTCTGTTTGCTTTTCTTTTGGGAAGCCTCCAGGGGTCGAACAACAGGGCCCTGTCAATTACACTCCAGTTGCTCTGGACCTCTCTATGCAAAACCAGTGCCCATTTGCAGCCTCTTTGTTTTGTGCAATGCCTGTGATTCCCCCTTCAGTGCTTGCCCAGTTGCCCACAAGTCGGGCATTTGAATGACCACCTTGAGAGGGCAAGAAGAATTAGCCTCAGCTTTTACACTCTGATAGCACTATGAGAGGTTCATAATTGCTTGTTTAGCACCAACAGCCGGTAATAGGACTCTATGAAGCTATTACACAAGTTTTTATTGATATTTTCCAAAAGCAAGTTACTGATTAATGCTGTAATACAGTTTTTGTTATCACCTCTCAAACCAAATATAGACATATACTGTATAATTTAACTTTTTCTCTGTTAATTAATTGTATGCAATAATTCAGATAGTACAATCAGATGATTACAATATTTGTCCTTTCGTAATCCTCATCTCCATTGATAACCTATCCTACAAGCCCAATACCCAGCCCCAATACAAACTGTCTTTGCACAGCCAATAGAGTTAGTAACCTGTATAGTATGGTGCAGTAACTTGCTTAGCTGTAGATGTACTAATGTCCCTTTTCTATAGCTCACAACATCGTTCCCTCATGCTTTAGTTTACATTTTCTTTCCTGTCATAGTTAAGTTCTCTGTAACCCACAAAGGGGTCTCAGCAAAACCCCCAGAAGCTGCAGACAGGCTGGTTGTTGGTAGTGACTTCAAGCTACATGCCTCTGTGCTGATGATGTTTTAATGTCGCCCCACTGACGTTCACCCCTCTTTACTCAAGTTGGGGGGGGNGGGGGGTGGATATTTACCCCTGCGAGAATCGATTACTGCTTTGTTGACAGTCGCTGCGGAGTAAAACCTCTCATTAGGTCCGACATATGCTGTGCCTGGCATGGCTGCCAATGCAAGCTGTTTTCTCAATGACATCTCCCAGTGCTCCTGTGGTTTTGGGGAGGAACAAGATCTCATAACATTGCCTTAACGCAAAGTTCTGGGGAAAAGTGCAATGCATTCTGTTGGTATGTCTTGAATACAAATTTGGAGCTTTGCTCAAACAAACTGAGGTAAGTGTCAGTGTCTGTAGCTAGGGGTGTAACAGCATGCAAATTTTTTGTCAAAATTCCTTAATTCACTCAAACATTTGCATATATCAATAAATGATCTAGTGTAAAACAAAACAAAACTCAATTGATGTCTGTTAACACATGCCTTGCCTCATTTCCTGTTCCTGTGAAAACATAATAACATAATGAAGATCAGTAAATGTTGCATACAGTGTAATATTGAAACACACTTTGTGTTTCTGCAGGACAGAAACAGCACTGGAAATGGTGTTACATGTCTTAATCACGGGTTACTTGTGGCTCCACCTTTATTTCTTCCTCGTTTTTTGAATCGTATTGATTCAAATTTTCACTGGTATACACAAAATGAAACGGGACTGAAATGAAATCTAACAAAATCTGAAGAAAAACATGACAGGAAGTGCTGCTGTAGAAGGTCTCCCCACACCTCCTGCGTATGATGGCAAGATTGATTCAACCTTTTTATACACTCAGAAAGAAGGCATCAGAAGCTCTCTTAGAAATGTGCCAAGTTTACATAATAAAAACAAAAACAACTCAATAAAAAAAGCAAGCAATAACAATAGATCTCTAAAAAGTCTGCAATGTTGCCTTGTGCTTGGGGGCAAAGAGTCGCAGATTTTTTGTCTAGAGGACATAATTACTCGATTTTCTCTGGATAAAAGCAAAGCATGTCCATTAGAATTATAGCTACAGTATAGAGACTGAACCCTACATCAGTTCATAGTATAGTAAAGTGACTGTACATACAATTTACTAGATCAAAAAAGTGTATTTAGGGGAGCTGTCGTGGCTTAGGGGTGAATAGGCCGACCAATAAACAAAATATTTGCGGTTTGAATCTGGCTGCAGACCTTTGTTACATGTTATTCCCTATCTCTCTCTCTCTCTCTCTGTTGCCTGTTCCTTCTCTACTCTTGCTACGTAATAAAGGCATAGAATGCCCTCCAAAAATAACAATAATAAAAAAAAATTGATTTAGTGTTAAGTTACTAGCCCTTGACTGGAAGGCTTTTACTGTGTGACAGCTGCAGGTAGTGTTGAACAGGGTGTTGAACTAGAGATCAACATAGCAAGAAAAGAACTGCCTCTATCGCAGCACATGACAAATCACGGCAAAGCTATGCGGATGAGAGAACAGTCAGTCTTTGGATGAGGGAACAGTAAATCTTTGTATCAGATTAGTAAGAAGAGAAACATCGCAGAGAACACAACCACTGGAAGCTATAGATAATAACACCGTAAGTCTTCCTGCCACCTGCATAACTGCAGATTTGAGGCAGTTCGTTGACTGTGGCAGCCAACTCAGTCGATACAGTTGGTCGAAGACGAAGCACCATCATGCTTCGGCCCTGCTCTGAAGCAGGATCTAAACATCGCAGGTCAGCCCAGCTGTGAATTTGAATTTGTATTGGAGAAAGATATGAAAAAGGCACTGTGAGGCGAAACGAGGTGCAGCTACAACATGCTGTACTATCACAGAAAAAAAATGTACAAATCCACTCATGTATCAGAGATAAATTCAGGTAAAATATTTATTCAAATCACTTGACACTATTTTATCCTTGGTTCAACTTCGCTGTCTCAAAATATTCATAACCAGTCATGGCTGTTTTCTTGAACATTGACTACATCCTTTGAAAATCTGAATTATTGCAAATTGAGTAAGAGAGGTATTTGCTCCGTGTGGACACAGTGTTTATTTATTTATTTATTTATTTATTTATTTTTCTGAGATTGGAACAGAATCAATTTGGAGGTGTATCAAAGCAGTGTGGCAGATGAAAAAGGAATTCTACCTTTGAATTGGAAATCCGTCATGAACAGTGTCCACGTTTGGATTGCTCTGAGACTGGGGACTACGTCTTTGACCACAATGCAAATTCCACATTATCGCAGGGGGAGGAAACTTGGGTGAACATGATAGAAAATATGAATCCCCCCCCTCAATCTTTTGTTTATACAGCTTGGGATAGGTTCAAGAGAAGTTCATTCAAAGATGAGGCTTTGATTTGGGAGTTAAGGTTGGAGGGAAATAAATAAATAAACTAAGTGAAAGTAAAGTTTTCAGTCCATGAATACTGAATGACATGCATCTTGGGATGGGGGATATTTTTACTTTCTCTGCTCAGTCCGTGTTTGCTACTGCTAGAATATCTGTCTGAATTCCAGCTTAGTAAACACACAGAATAAATGCTCAATACCTGGGAAAATGTGCTTTACCATTATTGAGAAATGAGTCAGGTGTCAGATCAGAACAGAGATATTATATTAAGATTTCATCAAATTACTCTTCTGTCAAAGTTTCCATTGAAAGCTAAGCAATGAAAATTTCCTCACAAATTCTGGGCCTCTATGTTCAGTTGCCAGTCATTGTTACTCATCTCATTCTGTGTCATTGGCCTGTGTTGACAAAGCCTCGCACAAGAATTCGTTAATGTTGAATCACCACCACTTTCATCTCAGCAGACACACCAGTTTGTTAGCTGTTTTGTGAATCTCAACATCCAATGAATGTGTGAAAACAAGCAAACAGACAAATAAGTAAACCATGTCGAGACGAGTATCTTTGCCTTCTACGTTTTGTATGCAGCAGTGTTCGTATTTGGAAAACTAGTAATTTAAACTCACTGTGCACAGAGATAAAAGACTGATGTGGCCGAAATAAGAATGCCTCCGAGGTTTTGAATTTGAATATACGGCTCTGTGGCAGCTGATAGCTGGGTCTAAAGATGAACAGGCTCTGCCACAGTGGCTGGGAGAAATTGGCTCTGTATTTCAAGGTAGCTCATGTCTACTTATGCCATTTTTTTCTGTTGACACCGTCATGTTCTTTTTCATGGTTTAGAAAAATAACAGGCTTTATTGTGCTCGGGGACCAATGGATCACAGAGAATTTGTGGGTCTCTTTATCATATTCAGGCCTTTGTGCATGTAAATCAGTATGGCTGTGCTGTAGGTAGGCTATTATTTCGAATTTGAATGGCAGATCAGAGTCTATAAACAATTGCACCTACCTGGCACAGACTACAAACAAGCTCCCAAAAGGCTTGACTGTCTTCCTCTGAACTTGTGTAAAAATAGCAAGGCGAAACCCCCCTCATAATCCTGAAGAGTCTCCTCACCGGGGGGACATACCCACCTCTTGAATGTGAGATTTTTGGTGTCACATCCTCACCAATCAGGTATTCTTGTCAACCCCGGATGTTTGGCTCTTTCTTTCTTTAGAGACCTGTAATATGGAGATTGACACCAACATGCTTGACATGACTAGAGAGAATCAAAAGCAGCAAGACAATTGAATGAAAGAAAGGGTTTTGTTTATCTTTCTAAGCAAAGGATAATACCCAGCAAAGTGTACGTTTCGTGATTGGAATAATCAGGCTTATATTCAGACTGAACTACCATTTTGTTTCACTTCATTCATTCAGCCTAACATCATGTTTTAGCTCTTGTCTTGTTGGGAAGGAGTGTTTTTCTTTTCACTAACCAATCAGTAGTGAGTGATGTATCCATCCTGCTGATGTCATTTTCATGACACGTTTGTCACCATTTTTCCGTTGCTATTTTTTATGGATGTAGCTTGGTAGGAAGGCGACGTATCCATTCTTAATACAGCTGACAAAGCTCTGATTGGTTCAACACTTCAGACTTATATGTATGTACTGTAGCTCTTGGCATATAGTGTAGCCATCAGGAACCAAATTCAGTTTATTCATTATATCTGGAATACAAGTATCCCATCAAATAGGTTTGTGGTATTTGTGGTACTGTGGTTCAATTTTTCCCATTTTTCTTCTTTTCAAGTTATTCTGTTATTCTGTTTTTTTTGTAGAAAAAAATCACATAAACCTGGTGAAAATCAATGCAGTCTATTTGTTATTTTCAGCCATTTAATCCGCAGTGACTCCCAGTGTCAAGGTCCCAATACTGTATGTGTATGATGTTCTTATTTTGACTATCCCTGGACTGCAGTAACTTAAATGACAGCAACAGTTGATGCCGAAGGCCAAGCTAGGCACCATGGGACTGTGCACCATCTGTACTTGTTTATATGTCATTTCGCTGAAGTGATTCTCAGCATGCTGTTTATTGGCCATTATTATAGTATATGTCATATAACTCATCTTGATCTTAGTTCTTTGTGTCCTATGTTTACTCTCTCTTGCACTGAAAGAGCACACTCAAAGTGTGGAGAATAGGTCTGCCAATTTGGATAATGTACTATATATGTTACCCAAAAGCTTTAGAATAAGGCATAACATGATTGAATAATAAATGTTTTAATGAAAAATTACACTTTCTTTGGGGTGCTGTCACATCTAACCTGTTTGGTTCGGTTTAAATGAACCCTGGTTCACTAGCCCGTGTAGTGCGGTATGTTGGGCTGGTGCTGTCAATTTAACCCTGGTGCGGACCAAACAACCGGGCCGAGACCGCTTGAAAAGAAGGGTCTGGTTCTGCTTCCAAGTGGACTCTGGTGTGGTTTGTTTGTGGTGTGAAAGCAAACAGACCAATCACGGGATTTTTTGTTAGGAGATGTGTGATTTTAACATGATTTCAAAAGCTAAACTACTAATAAATCCATCTGCTCTCTGTGAACTGTTCAGGGAGTGATCTTTACAATCCATCTGTATAAGCAATGTTTATTTTCATGTAAATCATTTGGTAACCATGGTAACACATATGCGTATCAGCACATGAGTGCGGGGAAAAAAAGAGCAATCTGTTGTGTTTGTAATCCTACTCTGTATACTTTGGCAATTCATTAAATCTATTAAAAAGTGCACGACTTAGCGATATCACAGTGATACCCCCCCTTTTGTACAAGACGCTTCTTTTTTGTCCTGTTTGTCATTATTCATCACGTTTGAAGTCTAATAATACTAATAATGTTTATAGTTATCAGTTATTTACTTGAGCTCTTGAGACACCAGAGAACATCAATATACACAGAAGCATTAAAATGGTTCATGACCAGGTGACAAGACAGAAATTTGATTTCCCCACGCGGATCCTGATGATGACCTAATGATGCAGGATGACAATCGCCATAACTGTCCAATCAGAGGTACCCGTAAGTCTTTATCAGTTTGTAAAAAGCCAGTGTGAACACCAGAACTAAAATGCAACAATGTATAATTTCTTCCCACGGTCCAGACCAAATGAACCAAACTCCAGATGTGAAAGCACCATTAGTCTGAATCGAGGGATGGTCAACTGGTCATTACTATGGCTTGGGTAGATCTAGTTACTCTTTCCAGGTGATCAGTATCTTATGTACGTACCATAATAAATGTAATCTTATTGAACCAGTGGGGTGATGGTGAAGTTTGCCATAATTTGATGCGTAATTAAATTTTTCTTGGTCTCTTTTAAAATTAACACTATGTTTAGATCACAGACATCGATATTAGATAAAATCCAAGCTGCATTCTGAACAAATCAGAGATGTCGGATTAACAATGTCTTTCTTCACTCCATGTGTTATATGGTTCTGTAGGTCCTGTACTTCCATACGTCTCTGCGGTTGCCCAGCACGGTGTTGGTTCTGGAGCTGGTGTCCTTGTCACCCAGGCCAGACGGCTCCCAGCAGGCCCTGGGGCGAGGCTTCACTGTCCTGGAGCTTTTTACCAACAGGCCAGAGGCTCAGGCTGCTGATGGGGACAGAAGGTGATTAGCCCATTCTTAATTACACCAGCCAGACATTAATGAGGTTTCTCATGAGGAGATGGTTGAAGGACAGGTGTGGTTGTGATGGAGGGGCTGCTGCTTGAATATCATCTAGGGACTACCTTGTTTGGTCTTGTATACTTAAACCTGTTAAGCCTTTTCAATAATATGTAGCACAGCTGTAGTTATTGTACTTTTGCTCTGTTGTCAGCAGTCAGGATTTAGAGGTAGTTTGGTTGAGGGTCACTGGTTTTAGACACTAGAATTAACAGTAGACACATGTTTTTGTCATGTGGGAACCTATAACAGCTCCATTCATTCAGGTTGGTTTCAATTTATATCCTAGGCTGAATCTACACCATGGATCACCAAGAAGCCTCCTCCATCCCCTGCTGAAGGATGCTGTTGACTGTAAGGATCCTCTTTTATATACCATGTTCTGCAAGTATTTAGGTCTATTCACTTTAGGTATTTGTCCCTGGAGTAATGCAGCAGGAAAGCTGAGAGAGCCACGGTACATGAGGGACCACCCCTCGGTTCTGTTCTTTGCCATGTTATAGAAAACTGAGCTGTTCTAAAGTGTTCTAAAACACTTCATACAGCCTGATGTCATCAGATGTAACCTTTGGAGACTGTAATCCATAAAGGAGGACCTCTGCTGTGTCAATTTATCTAGGCAAGGAATGAATCTGCACACATGTAACTATTCATAAAGTAAAATGATGAAGTATCAGAGTGCTGGTTTATCCTATAGTAAAGTATAGTAAGGTGAAGTACACTGAATAGCAAAACCTTTAACTTATTTAACCCAACTCAACTAGCAGCACCATCTTAAAACCTAGCTGAGGAAAAACAAAATAAATATTTGGTGTGGAAACTTAAAAAGAGATTCCCCCTCCAGTGTGCAGCAGGCGACATGAGAAAACAATGAAATGAGCAGTAAGATGGGCAATGAAAGGTGAAGAAGAAAACATCAGATAAGGAGAACACAATAAGCGAGAAGATAGGACATGAGCAGTCATTATTTGGATCGACCACAATGTGAAATGACACAAAGCTGGGTTCTCTGTCAACTATCTGAATTCTCTGCCAGGTACCATTACAGAAAGTTGGGTCAACTGTCATGTAAGGCCAGTCTAACAGAGAAGTCCAAAAGAGAGAAAAGACAGCCAGCCACTTGCCATACTGTAGTTAGGATAAGCCTCACATTTGAAGCAGACAAGACATCGCCCGTTGCATTTGGCTTGAAATGAAATTATTCCCAGGCAGCCAAGGCCAACGTATTAACGTATATTGATTCAGTCGTGGTTATTTTTGTAGTTCACTTGTTAGCTTTTTTCTTTTAGAGACTATGTGTAAGTTGTGTCCAAAGCTCTCAGAGTGATTTTAAAGATCCTTGCATCCTCCATGATGCCTATATACAGTAGGTAATGAAGAAAGTTATTACTTATGATTGAATGAATAAATATAACTGTGGATCTCCCTACTGGAGGTTTGGTTTTTTGGTTTGGTTATTCCTCTGGCTTCGGGTGTGAGTTGTTTTGGGGAATTCCAAACTATTGATTGGATTATCTTTGAATATTAGACCAACATCAGTTTAGCATTTGACAACAAATCTTCTTGAATTACTGAGTTTGCTACTGAAGCTCAGGGTTGGTCTAGATATGTCCTTACTTGGCCTAAAAACCGAAGCTATGAATTACAAAACACTGTAGTGCCTCACAGTATGAATAACACTGAGAGCCAGAGTTCCTGTCTTGGCTATCATGTCACATGAATATTAGAAAACCTTCTCTCAAACCGACTCTTATGCTCGCTGAATTATTAACCACATGCCTGTTGTTTAGTGGAACGTTGCATTTTTGTTTTAAAGGCCATATTGCTGCCACACTTGCTGTTGCTCTTTTATGGTCAAAACCCTTTTTCATTTCTTTATATCACTTTTATTCTCATCCACTGTGACAGGGACACAGTCTCTGTATCTGCTGCTTGATGTGAAGCATTTTGAGTGTGAATTTGTGGAGTGAAGAAAGTGTCTAGAACAGTTTTGTGCTGGAGTGAAATAAGTACATTTCCTTATAGCGGTCATTCATGTCTGATTGTGTGAAAGAATTATAATGAGAAAACATGCCCTGGAGGCTGACATTGTTTTTATTCTTCATTCATTACAAATTCCACATTATTCAGTTTTTCCCCACTTTGTTTTTGAAAGTACTGTAGCTCCAAATAAGAATAAGAATATTATCTTCATCACTCCTTGATGTTTTGCAAATGAAGTTAGGGTTAAAAGTTGAATTGAATAAAAGTGAATGAATTTAAACTATAAATGGCTGTATTTCCACAGGTCTGCCATACTAAAGTGATAGTAAGTATCACACACCATCATCATTACAATGGAGTGTGCTTCCTTATAGTTCTAAACAAGCTGCTGGCTTAAGGCGCACATATAGTCCATGTTTCTTTTTATACTGCATTGGGTGTCTGCAATCATGAATGTGTTCACACGTTTTATCGGCGTGTGTGGTCTGTGCGTTTGTAACATGTTCGAGTATGGGTAGATGATGAATTGTACGTCGTGTGGGCCTTTGCGGCCTGCAGACCATTGCAGCCACGAGGATTCAGAAACTATAAATTAAGCTTTGGCCAGCACTCTAATTGACATATTTGTCATTAAGGAACAAGAGCTGAATTATTTTTCAAAGCTAATAAATTATGTGATCACCTATCCTACAAGCCTACTGGCAAGTGTTTTAGGTTTCTTAAACATTTTTCTGTGATCCTCCACGTATGGAGATTCAGCCCCAAACTTTCCTCTGTAGAGGCTGGGATCTATTGTAATTTGACATTAATGGTGCCACATTAAACGCATAAAACATGCAACTAACTACATGACATTGACCACTTGCCACATGACATGACATTGACCAATGGTGCACTGAGCCCAGCTGGTTTCAGTTCATTTAGGTTACCAAATAGATGCAGACAGAAACTAAACCAGTACCTCAGGGATCATGGTTCAATCATTCATTGTCCATCACAGTCTCAACAAAACATTTTTCTTTGAATTCATCTGCAGCGTGCTACTCTCATACGGGTAATCGCTACTCTTCCTTTCTCTTCTTTGGTGTCTAACTCAGCTCATATTCCGTAAGACCAGCCCTCTTGAAGGTTGGCAACCAATCAAAAACGACAAATGTGAACGTGACAAGACAGAAAATATCCCGGTGCAAAATACAAGGGACTGCGTTGGTGTGAGCATAATGTTCCAGGTACTGGAGAGAACACAAAATGAGAATGAGGAAGTCCAGTTTGAGGAATGCATCCTTGGCTTACCAGATGCCATTTAATTGGCCAGTGCAGTGTGTTGTCGGATGATGTTGCATTGCATAGCACCTCAAGTTGAGCAAGGTTCAACATTTGGTGGATAACTTGTGGGCTGGCCTCAGTGTTGGGATCCAAGCTGAACCCACACTGTGGTCTTATTGAATGAGGAGGCTGTGTGGTTTTTTAATTTTTTTTTTATGAAGTGCAAACGTTGATGTAAACGTGATCTAAATGGCTGGCAGTTTGACCCTCACTCTTCTGTGAGGCTCTGTTCTGTGATTTGGTAGTTTGAGAAACTTGACATCTGGATTTGTCCTCTTATTGAATGCACATCCTGGGCCACAACAACTTTGAAGTGTTTTGTTGATTTTGTATCATTGTAAAACTTGTTGAAAGAAGCTAATATTGACTGTCTGACTATTGACTAGTATGAGCTAGTGTTTGTCCCCTTGTGTCTTTGGTGCCTTAAACCTTGATGTGCTTCCAATTACATCTTTAGCACCGTGTATACATACTGTATGAACTCTCCTGGTATGGTAGTATGAGAAGAACAAACAAGCTTCAGTCCTATCATTTACACAATGGCGCTTTTTTCTGTTCCAAGGCCAGAAATTGTATTCTGTCCTCTGGAGTAAACAGGTAGGTCAGCATTCTGTCTGCTGTTTGCGGTGCAAAATGTGGTCTTTGTCTTCACACTCCACTGAGAATTGTTTTCTGCATCACAACATGCAGCAAGAGATACATTTCATACATTTTTGCATGGAAAATGTTGAAGATGAATGGAAATGGAAAGAGTGTACAATGTGGCTGCAAATATGTACGCTTTATCCTTAAACCTTACCCTTGTTTGTGGGAGTTACAGCGGGTTGTCCATTTTTTGCAGGGTTGGGCGAATGAGAGGCTCGTTCTAAAGTGCTATGTGCGTTAAGGTAGAAAACCACTATATCACTCCATTTATGTCCATAAAGCAAAATCACAATTTTTTATATTTTTGTATATTATAACTTTTATGTAATATATTGCAGTGATGGGCTGTGTTTTGGGTGTTTTATTTTTTAACCTTGTCCTTTGCTAATGAAAATATCTTTTGCAGCATTTAACTGCATTTTCCTCTGGGGCTAAAGAGGAGACTCTTTATGCACTCCCTTTCAGCTCCATCTTCTCTCTTTCACCACTCTTTGTCCATTTTTTCATCAGACTGGTCACTGCGCTCCATACACTGGTTGAATATTGTGTTGATACGGTGTGTGTGTGTGTGTATAAGACCAGTTGTGTGTGATGACAGGCAGAGATCCTACCATTAGGTTAAAAGCAGGCAAAAGGGCTGACAGTCTGAAGTCCTGAGTGAATGTGGAGCAGTCAGCTGGCCAGGCAACCAGGAACCCTCCTGGTGCTCCTGATGGAAAGTCCGGCCTGGCCTTTAGCCAAGGAAGTACTATACGCATCCTTCTCACTGAAGGTTGATAATAAGTGAAATGTACTTAACCTCAGCTGAAAGTAGTCCCCAACAAATGCACTATTTAGTAACATTTGCTTAGAACTAATGGTGCACAGCTGTTTCAGGAAATTAATGAGCCTTTTTGAAACTATGTTTGTGACCTGTTTTTATAGATTGATGTCTTCATGAGGAACTAATGGGGCTTGGGGCTGACTGTCACAGACAAGCCAGTTGAGATGGTTGGAGAAATACTAAGAAAATAACTTGATTTCAAAAGATCTGTGCCAGTGCAGCATTGTGGATGACGATGGATTACAGTAGTATAACTGCTGGACACATTAATAACATTTGTAACAGCCACTGGCGTAAATATCGCTGGTGCAACCGGTGCAGCGCACTGCGGCCCTGTAGCTGTCAGGGGCCCATGAAGAAAGGCGTTTTTTTTGCCGCTTAACCATTTATACAGTAGGTGGGCCCTCTCGCGCTTCAACCGTGTCATGCAATATTCAAAATAGGCTGACAATTCCAGCATTACAAATACATGTCATGGTCATAGCTATATAAACCACCTTCCCACCTTGTGTATAAAACTTACGGTTTTGAGTAATGTTGAATCATAGCCTATTTTTATGTATTTTTATTTGTCCTTATTGAAATGCTCCAAAATTGTATGTTTATTAAAAATTATATTATTTCTACCCACCACGTATTTAATTTGGTTGCTTTCTTCTCCAAAGTTATGAAGGAAGAGGGCTTGCTGGGAAATGCTAGTCTGAATTTGTCCAGTGACGTTGCTCCTTGTCATTTGTGATAACCTGCGTGGACGTCAATTTTTTTCTCAACCTTTTAGCAAGAAGCAAGTGTTCTTCAGCAAATGGACGATAAGTCAGCAGCATAATGTTTAGCAACTTAGTGATGTTTGCACAGCATCGCTGTTATACCTCACCATACCTGTCACTGTCGCGACCGCAGAGCGCTCATTCTCCAAGCTCAAGTTAATAAAGTTGTATTTGAGGAGCAGCATGGGACAAGAAAGACTCAGTGGATAAACTAGAATTTGGGCTTTGAGCAGTGTTGTTAATGACTTTGCGGAGCGCAAGGCCTGTAGGATGAACTTCTAATGGGTGAGTACAGGTTTCTCTTTGTTATGGAGTGGGATCAGGGATTTAAATCTATAGCAATGTAATAGTTACCTCTCATATGTCGGCAAAAGGGGGACCTACCGTAATCTGTGTCTGTGATAACATTTGGCCGCTGTGCCATTGATGATGAATGATGAATTCTATAAATGCAAGTGAATGTGTGATCAGGTGCTGTCGTCCATTCATTCATAATTTGTAGGCCTAAATTATGAGTTGCTGTGCTTTTCTTGATGGCTATTTGTTCTATGCTTATCGACATAACGTTACTGTGTAAGCTACCTTTCTGTTGATTTGTTAGTGTAGGCTGGCTGAAGCTATTTCGGATGTTTGATAGCTGGGGAAATCAGCTGTTTTGGTTTGAGTCCAGGGCAGGCTGTTAGATTAGCGTTGATAAATTTGGCGCTTCGGCTACTGTCCGTGGTGCTGTTTGCCAGATGGGAGTTGCATGGTGAGCCTCTCCGTGGTGACATAGCAATTGCCTGCCTTGCAATTGTCAGGAGTGGTTGTGTGTGTCCGTGCATGCGCTTGTGTTTGGGGCGAGGCGGGTGGGCCCAAAAAAAATTTTGCACCGGGGCCAATCACATTTATATTACGCTGCTGGTAACAGCACAGCAGAGCACTAAAGAGTGCTGACATTTAGCCAGTGGTAGTGGTCGGAAATGACACTTTCATTTCAAGACGAAATTATTGCAGTTGACTTTTTCAAATAAGAAAATCTGTGTACTCCCACACATTCTTTTCTCAGTTTTTTTTCTGTTGAGTTAAACAGACCTTTGTCAAGACGTTAGATTAACTGCCAGTTAATGGGTGAACAGTTTGGCACGCAGTACACTGGAGTAAGAGTAAGAAAGTAGTGTCCCCTTTTCTACATATTGAATTAAGAATCAGTTTTTGTGAGATTCCCAAAGATTCTCAACCCTACAGGGTAGGAGAGAGGAAAGTATTGAGAGATGGAATACAGAATAGAGAATAATGCCAGCCCTACCCTTTAAAACAGGTATGTCAAAAAATTGCCATGTAAAGGCATAGAAATGCAAGTGTAAATATGTATGCAATTCTACAGCATGTTTATACAGAAATTAAATTTTAATGTATGCATTTAATGAGATCTTCCACAGTTCTGTCATAGCAGAGTCCATAGTTTTGCAATGATAATGTCAGCTTTGACAACAGGCCTTTTGGAAATATGTGACTCATTGCACTGCACCACTACCAGGGTATGTGCATGTTTTTGTATAATGTGAGTAGTGTGGTGTGTATAGGGGGATGTAATTGGGTGCCAGGGTGTGAGCAGGGACAGGCAGGGTATATACTGTAGGTCGCTGCCAAACACTACATTTTTCTGTGTTCTACTGCCTAGCCAGGCTCTCTGCCACTGGCTCAATAACACACACTCCCCCCCTCTGGGTAGGCTAATGAATGGGTAGAACTAGAAAGAGAAATATGAATACGTGAAGAAGGGAAAGAAGGAAGGAAGAAAGTAAAAAGTGTTTGTCTAGTAGAAGTACCACTGACTTGGTGGAAACGTAGGAATGCAAGGTGAAGGGATGTGTAAATTCTCATAACTCTAATTATAATTTTTGTCATGTTTTTTGGACCGCAGAGTGCCAGCCCTACAAATGTGAAAGTCTGCCACTGAGTGACTGAGTGAGTGATGAAGTTACATGATTAGTCAGCCGAGTGTTACGAGTTTCCTCACTGGCCGTTGCTCTTTCAAAGTGAATAGGTGGGAACGTTAGTTACGTAACGTAACACTATGAGGCGCAGCCCTCTAAAGCTACTGCTAGTGGGTTTGACACCTCACTCACACAGCAGTGACTTTTAGTCTATGCCCGCTTACTGCACCTCGGCCTCATCTTGTTGTACATAACTTGAACTGAGACCGGACAATCGGCTCCCAACCAGCTTTTTCTTCGGCTATTTAAAGGAACCAGAGTTACGGTACGTGACTGGCGGTCTATTTCGTACAGGATTCGCCCTCTAAGGCTATCGCTAGTGGGATAAGGACGAAATGGGATGTGGTCCATGCCCCACTGGGTCCGTCCAGTACCCACAAACGCAAACGCACACCCACTTCAGGTGAATAGGGCATCACAGTACATCATGTGTGCACAGATGGCACAGAGACGGCACAATACCTGATATTCAACATGAGGGAATGAAACTGGAAAACAAGATGAAACCTGCTGCTATGAGAAGTGGAAACGATGGTTACAGACGGTAACAGTCCAGCACAGAGCAAACGTAGGAGAGAAAACAGCTCTACATGCGCAGAGAGTGAGGGAGAGCGCACAGTTAAATACACCAAATAACAACCACTCAGACTAAACACTCCACACAGAGTGAGTCAGAAAAACGAGAGACATCCTGTAGATATAAAGAACAAATATTACTGGGACCACTACAGAAATTTGCAGATGAACATTTAATACCCAGGAATTCACATTATAGACACCACCACTGACTATGCCTGTAACAATCTGGCCACAATATAGCACACTGACCATACACGGTCCAGCCATATACTAGGTTTCCACCTAGTCTTGTTAATGAACATCACCACATTACATAATTAGATGGATAGATCAGATTTGAGAAAAAATACAACCACTTTGCTGATGAAGAAGTACAGAGTGGTGCAGCTCAAAACAAGAAAAACACAAGTTTCTTCATTGCTCTGCAAAGGTGCTATTTTGTAGAAACACAATTTTCACTCTTCAGCAGAAAATCAAACTAAGTTTGTTGCTAGGGTTAAACACAGTTTTAACCTATGAAATACAAATTTGACTAAAAGCATAAGATCAGTGGAGAAAACCTGAAAGCAGAAATATAAATTGGAGACAAGTCAGTGTGAATTGAAACAGAAAAAGGAGCAGTGAAACGAGGGAAAAAAGAAATAGAGTGGTGGTGGCAGAGAAGTCAAAACTTCTCTTTTTTTTCCAGAGCTGGAGTCAGGGTCAAGAGGCAGGAAATGGGAAAAGGAGAAAAGATAGAGGAAAGGAAGTTGCCTTGGGGCTTTTGAAAGTCTTAAAGGATGGGAGGCAAAAAAAGGAAGAGGAAACCAGCACGAAGGGAGGCAGTAAGCTCATTGGCTTGATCTAAGCTTCTCTTCTCAACCAACTGGGAGAAAAGGAGAAGAAGTAGAGAGAGGAAAAAATGGAACGAGAAGGATGGAGGGCTGCTCTGGGGCCCTCTTAGTGTGATGAGAGGACAAACAGATGGTACATTGTGTTCACATTAGCATATTTTAATTTGAAGCAACACCACGATGCATCAATTTATTGTGTGTATGTCTGTGTGGGGGACAGAAAGGTAGTGCCACGACAAATTTTTCACTGATATACCAAAAAGTCTCTCTGTGGCTAAGATAAAGAGGTTTGCTCGTGCTTTCAAAAGGGTTTTCCCTGCATATCTAACTCTTAAGCATCCCACGTAACTGTTTGTTTTGACCACCTACACCAAGCGTTGTTCCTGTTTGGATGAACTTCAAACTTAATGAAGTTAAACAAAACGCTTTTACCCTGTTACCCTCCTCCACCGGGAATCTGTTCCACTTGCTCATACTGAGCCAGGGCAAACTCTGCCTTACAGCTTTATCAACAATGTTTTAACAGTTCTTTCATGTGTGTTTTCATGTATAAGATATATCTCTATTACTGATTGATATAGAACGGCACTGATTCAAACTATACCCAGTTGGTTCAGCCGACATTTCCACCAGCTACAACAAACGTTTCTTTGAAATAGATCAAGGTCTGTGTACTAAGGTGTAGGTTTCTTGAGCAGAAAAAATCTTCATTGAACAAAGAGGACAACATTAAGCAACATTAACAGAAAGCGTCAAGTTAATATGTCAAGAATATAGTGTCATCGCTGAATAGAAGTTAAACGGGACAAGAAAGTTGAGCAGACAAATCAGGCAGGTTTTAAACAAACCCCCAGCTTAGATCTGATTTAGAAGAGAAAATAAAGTTGACCGCTAAAAGTATTAATATTAAATTCTCTGTTGTAAACATCCATCAAATTTTACAGACCGACTTCTTGGTTCAACTTTAATCAACATTTGGGGTGCGCTCACGCTCAGTTTTACCTCCAGATTAAGTGGTTTAGGTAATCTGCTGACATGTTTACAACCTGTCTGATTGTATGATTGCTTCTGTTTCTTCCGTTTTTGTTGCTTTACTTTGGTGGGTATAATGTTATTGTAAATCATGGTCAAAGCTGTGAAATACCGGAATTCTCCTTTCACCAATGATCCAAGGAAATTACATGGTCACACTCCTCGTGATTGTGAGACTCATTGCATCGTATTGACACCTTCTCACTTGTGATAGCATGGCTTCATCTGAGCCATCTAAAACGGCTTACCCCAAACCGCTGTTTGGTGGAGTTCATTGTAAATTAGAGCTGGCTGGGCCTATATACTGGCTGATATTAGCTTATCGCAGATATATATTGGTATCAGCATGTGAGTTGACTGATTAATAACAAAGAAGGACAGTACTAAATGCCAGGCATATGTTTGAAGTAATTGAGATGCCACTATATGGTTTGTTCACCAGAGCACTAACAAGCTAGTTTTTGAACTGTGAAATGTCCCACTCAGTGCATATACTGGTAACAGTTCTTTAATATTATATGAAATGTTGGCTTATATATCAATATTGGATTTTTTAATTCTCAAATATATATCAGTATCAGCCTCAAATATCCTTTTGGAAATCAGTCTGGAAATAAATGAAATATGCACATAAAAATTTCCCAGAGCTCAAGGTGACATTTTTAAATTGCCTGATATGTCTCACCACCAGTCCAAAACCCAACAATTTACAGTGATGTATGAAAAAGTAAAGCGGCACACTCTCATATTTGAGAAGCTAGAAGCCAGCAGTTTTGTCAGTCTTTTCTTAATTGATTTATCGACTAATAATTTCAGCCCAAATCACCAAATATTTAATTGTTTTAGAAACTGAGTAGTGGCAAAGCCTGGGGTTTACACCCCTTAGACTCGCTTCACTGTTTGACAAGTCATCTCTGGAAAGTGACATGCTGAAGCACCAAAGTAGTGATTGCTTTGTACCAAACATAGAAACTAATGAATCTTGCAAGTCACCACTTCAAATCCCTTCACTCTTACCTAAGTTGGCAGTAAAACCTTCTCTAAAAAAATCACCCCATTGGTATTCATGTTTATCACTTTCTTCTTTCCCACTCAACCATCTCCCAAAACCACTGCCTGTTTGTCTGATGCTGAGCCATTTTTGTTTTTTTTCCCCCCACTTCCTTGTTTTCACATCTCTTGCCAAGTTGAGGCTCAACTGACTCTGAGGTACCACATTACTGCTGTAAGGAAATTTTGGGGTAGTTTTCTAATCTATGCACAGCATCTGACTAAAACCCAAG
This sequence comes from Oplegnathus fasciatus, assembly GCA_003416845.1. Classification (NCBI taxonomy): domain Eukaryota; kingdom Metazoa; phylum Chordata; class Actinopteri; order Centrarchiformes; family Oplegnathidae; genus Oplegnathus; species Oplegnathus fasciatus. The sequence goes on along the minus strand of NTHP01000408.1, from coordinate 275,077 downwards.
CTTGATGCATAATGAATAACAAGAAATAAATGATGAAAAAGTCGTCGACACCTGGGCACCATCTGTGTCAAGAAAGTTCTATGTTTGATTTCTCCCTCCCTTTTTCTCCCTTCATACGTACCCTACTTTCTTCTGTGTTTTATGCTAAGAAACACCTTTTCAATGAAAGCTGCTGTCGCCACTGAAACCGTTTGTAGAACAGTGTTGAAGCTGTGCTGCAACCTCAGAGATTTCCCCAAACCATCTTTCTTTTTTGGCTTTACACGTAAGCACTTTTCTAGTAGTAAGTTAACTGTTAGAGAGAGTTAAAGGGTTTGGCTGGGATGAGTCATGGACAGGGAGGGTAGGACAACACAGCGATATACTCCATCATCTTCTTTGCCTCTCAATCCCCTTTCACTGACTTTAAAGATAAAGCCACTGGCTCTGCCCTGAAAATGGATGAAAAGTTGTCTACAGCAGAAATGGACATTCTACCCATCCTTCCTGTGAACTCATCGGCTTTCCATATTTTTTTTTGTTTTATATGATTGAAAAATAACTCATTTATTAACAGAAATGTCCCTCTCCCTCAAGTCCCTATGATACAATTTATTTCAAATAAATTTCACAGAAAATCTATTTTCTTTTCAGTCGGGCCATTCAGCTGATCCCGTAGGGATCCATTTGTTATTTTGCTGCTTTTACTTTCTTGGTAAAAAGATTACAAATTTCAAGTTTTACTTCTGTGGTTCTTAAAAATAACATAGTAGCATATAAATATGTCCGTGATGGATTTAGTAGTTTGTTTTGTAGTGTAATTGATGTCTTAAATCATTTTTCAAACTAAATTCATTGTAAAGATACCAGTTGTTCTCTTCTTTACAAAAGTAAAATGAGTGAGTGATTGAGTGAGTGAGTGAGTGGCTGTGTTCGAAGTCGCATACTAACTATTCATACTAAGTATGATGTAAAATTGGGTAGGTAATGCGTTCCAACTGCATAGTATGTCAATTTTGTGCATGCGAGAAATGCCCGGATGTATTCTAGATTAGCAAGAATTTTTGACTATGTGAGCTTACTGGACATACTCAACTGCCCCAAAATGCATTACGTCTCTTCAGACTGTGCGATGGCGGTAAATAATTATGAATGATGTCAAGTGAGCGTGAAACAGGAGCTAGTTACTCAGGACCCAGGACATTAAAGTACAGTTAAGAAAAACGCGGGAGCTCTCATATATAATGAAATTTATTTAAAATATTCAACACTGAAATATTTTATAATTTTAATTTGCCTTAAAATTATACTGGAAAATATTAACTTTAGTGGAAGTGGAATTTAGGATATCCATTTGTGATAAACAATTTTAATTGAATGGTAGCTAATCGTGATTGATACAGTCATGTGATGCAGAGAAGACGTCTGCCTCTAACCTGGAGTTATGGCATGTAACTAATCAGGGCTGCCAACTCTCACACATTGACCGTGAGACTCACGCAATTGACACTTTTTGCACGCTCTCACCCCACAGAACCATTTTCTCACGTAGTGAAAAACAAATGTATAACTGATAACGTTGCAGCATGAAAAGAAACACTGACAGCGCATGGACAGAGCACATGAATGTAGTATTAGAACTGGATACGGCGCCGCGGCTCGGCCTTGCGGCCAATTTTTCCCAGTGGCCACTCGCGGTATTGCAACGAAAAATCCCCTGCGGCCCAAAAAGCATTTTCCCCATAGACCACCATTGTAAAAGAGATGTCTGTAAAACTGTTGACAGGACACCTCCAGCTGTAAGCATGGTCAATTATTACTCTTTGTATTGTATATTTTTAAGCCACGGATGTTTAACGTTTGTAAAACTTTTCCAAAGCCCAGAAAAGTCCTTTTTTTCTGAATGATGTCACCGCTGTGTCTTCGCGCGTTCTCATAGGCGGGCTGGGCCAGAGGCACGATGGGAGTAACACTACTGCACATATTCCGTGGGCTGCATACCCTGGAAGTAAACCCGAAAGCTAGAAACCTTTTTGGTGGATGTGCCCAACGAGCAATTCTATTGGACTGAATAGGCGCCATCTTGGGATCTGGTATCCAGATAATATAATACATCCATGACAGAGCACAGAGGCAGCAGCACAGCTGCTCTCCCTCTCCTCTTGTGCCGTGAAACTTTCTCGCAATTCCCAATAATAGCTTTTTAGGTTAGTATGACGATGGTTACAGACGGTAACAGTCTAGCACAGAGTAGAGTAGGAGAGAAAACAGCTCTCCATGCTCCGAGAGTGAGGGAGAGCACAAAGTTTAAAGGCAGAATGAGTAGAATTTGTCAGGTGCGGTTTGTATACACAATATTCAAAGTTGGCCCCTTCTCCCCTGCTCAACGACGTGGTGTCATGTGCTTACGATCTGACACCTGGTCGCTAAGTTTTTATGGAGTCCTCACACCCTGCTCACTGTTATTGGCTGGGGGCTACACACCCACTTCCCAAAGGTTGACGCCTAGAAACACCTCAAACACAGCAGATACAGACACCGCCACACACTTCTAGTGAGTCACAAGTGATGATTGAGAGGGATATTTTTGTATGAGTCTATACATTGTTTTTTAGGGAAATCTCACTCCTTCTGCCTGTAACACCCCTAATAACAACCACTCTGACAAAACACTCAACACAGAGTGAGTCAGAAAACGAGAGACATCCCACAGATAGAAACGAATGAAAGAGCAGGGAGTTAATAGATAATTAGAGTAGTTATAATTAGAATAAGTTCTCTTTCAAATCAGACATCTTAAGATAGGAGTGGAAAGTTTTGTTCTTGCAATTGCATTTCTAAAATGTCTTCACTCAAATGTAGCTTAACCATGTCATGTGATATGCTACCTCAGCACACTTTAAGAGCAAATATTACTGGGACCGCAGATGAACATTAAATATCCAAGAATTCACGTTATAGACACGACCACTGACTATGCCTGTAACAATCTGGCCACAATATAGCAGATTGACCATACACGGTCCAGCCTAGGTTTCCAACCAGTCTTGTTATTAGAACTGTGGTGCTGTTGCTGTGTATTTTGATGGCTGGTGAGGAGTACTTTGGCTTTCTGCTGTACAATAAAGGCCAAATATACTTACACTATATTGAGTGTTTGCATAAATGAATGTGTTTGCACATGTTTGTCAGCGCATACAGTCTGTGCGGGCATAATATGTATATATATATATATATTTATATTTCCTTAAAGTCATAATTTCTTAATATTTGGTCTGTTCATCATTTTATGTTGATCACAGCTTAAACCCTGGTATCAGTTCTCCAAATGTTTGTAGAATTTGAAAATCCACACTATTCCAGCACTCTATCAGAGGATCCAACAGTGTCTTGTGATGTTAAAGTGTGTCTCATCTTTTCTCGTTTCATATATTCCCTAAAATGTTTGGGGGTTTAGGTATTGTGACTGTGGAGGGGAAGCCTTGCAAGTCAGCAATCCTTGCTCTCCCTTGGACTTCAAACAGACCTGGCATCACTTTGATGCATGTTTAGGTGATTGTCGTGCTGGAAATGAATCGTTTTCCACACAACTTGAAGCCAGAAGGATGGCAGGTTTGGACACACTTTGTATACCCAACCTTTGTGCAACCATCCATCCTGACTTCCTCCCTAAGAGTTTGTGTGGCAATATAACAACATCACAGTACTTTTGCCTTTTCTTCTCAGAGACAGCTGTCATTATTCAACAGGTTGCATGTGACAAAATCGTATTGTTTGTTTGAACTAGGAGGACAGTCTCCTCCTTTAAGTTCTACAATTAAGAAATTAAATTTCTAATGTTGCTAGCACCTCCTACAAGCGATATATCTATCAGCCTATCAGTCTAAAGGTGCTTTTAGACAGTAAGCAGTTGGGTTTTGTATTTTGAAAGAGTGTAGCCAAATAGAGCAATATGACACAATTAATATAGCAAGTTTAGCTAACTAATATGATAAACATTATTGACCCAGACCAAATAATCACACTTTGAAGCTGATGTTGCTGCAAAACCATTTTAGTTAATTGTTTGTATATTTGTTCACTGTTTGTGAAGAACTGTATGGATTATTCGTGAAACCAGTAAAATAAGCTCCAACATCATTTTCCTTTTTGTGATTTCTGTGGTTGCTATGTTGGCAAGTAGTAAAAAAGTTCAACCATCTTTTAACGATGTTTTAGTTGGAAAAACAAACACGTTGGAACATTACAAGGCTTACAAAGGTAGTATTTAGTGCAGAACTACGGTATTACATTGTGTTCAGTTGTGCAGGTGTTTATGATATTGTGAGGTAGAAGAGGTTGTAAATCCATCCAAAGTTTCAGTTTGAATATCTCCCTCTGTTTCTTCAGAACTGCTGTACTGTTGCCATGCAGGATATTATCCTATAGTATGTACAGGAAGGAAACCACAACAAACTATTATCATCACACCCCTTTGTTTACCATGATAATTATGAACCAAAACACATCCCAGCACATAAATGCTCTCAGACAACACCAGCATTTCACTATCTATAACGACTCGCCTTCAGATTGCTCACTGTCATCTTGTTGAAACACCCTATGGGAGTGAATGGAGCTTCCTGTATTGATTGTCACTGATGCTGTTGAAGGTGCAATCATTAACCCTGTCAAAGTGAAAGATTGGGATGCTGTTCAGGCTTGAAGGAAGCCAACATACGCAGCGCATCAAACACCACTTTGCTCACCTTCCAAATGGTCTGTGCTTTGTGGTGATGGCAGGAATTGTGGGTCGTCACTTGTCATTGGATGACCTGCTTGAAAGATGACAACGTCTACCTCATTGCTCATACCTTGTGCCTCATCTACGCTGCAGTGCTCTTCTGGAGGAGCGCGTTTTCCAAGTTGAATGGTTGTCATTTCAGTTTAGCCCTGGAAAACGATGCTTGCAGTGTAATGGAACATTGCACCTAGGTCACCAACACCCAAATGGAATATTGAAAAATGGATGTGTCTCTGTGTTGGGTGTCGTGTTGTCAGATGACTCATTGCATCTGGGGAAATATTACACTCGCACCAAGTAGATGGATGTAGTTTCTTTGGGTGGGTTGGGGATGATGATGGGGTGGAATATCATATCTAACTCATTTGTATTCAGAGTAGCAGTTTGTTCCTTTGTCATGAAATGCATGTGAAATAGTAAAATAATTCTTCGCAAATTTGTTATATGCCTTTTTTTTGCAGACAGCAGTCTCCTGAAGACTATTGATGGGGCACATTTGGATTGTGTGATAAAAAACCACCCTGTGCTGGTTTCCATGATGCACCTCCTTCCAGAGAATGTCCTTGTATCCGGAGGTGAGAACATTCCCGGGCTCGCAGCTTCCCCAACAGGTAAACTTCACATCACTGGGAAGGTGTAAGGTCAAAGAATGAGTAATACGCTCCCCTATAACAGTTGCTCTTTGACTCCCAGTTACTTCAGTAGACGGCCTCAGTTGACAAGATTAGAAGACCTGTAGGAATGTGAAGCGGCATGTGGTTGTTCAAGAGCATGCATGTTTATTAATCATGTCTGGACTAATGTAAAAATAGATGGATAAATTATCTGCATAAGATGAAAAGTCACAAAACAGGAAAATGTGTTAGAAGTCTGGGTCGTCAGGTGTTGACGGTCGGTCAATAAAATCATGCTGTGTTTAGAAATTCAAATAGTTTGTCCTTTGATTACGTGGTGGCCCTGCTCTCATTAAGATTATTTTAAACACATTTGATTTTTTATGAGTGTCTGTGCAGGCTTTATAGTCAGTGTTGCCCATGTCTGTTTAACGTTTTTCTGCCATTTCTTCGCCTTTTTGGCACAAATTCCACCACAGATTTACAAGGTAAATACTTTTTACGTCTGTCAGTTTCTTGAGGTAGTCACAAATATTTTGTGTTTCGCAGGATTTAGGGCTTTTTCTACTGAAACAACTCTAATTGGACTACCTGTATTTCAGTGTGTTGTCCTTTGTATTCACTCATACATTCAATATGTGCTCCTTTCAGACAAGACCAAAACTTCTATGTTGGTGGTAACAGTCATATGTGGAGTGTCTGTTGCCATCTTAAGTCTGTGTTTACTGTGCAGCTATGTGTAGAGATTCAGTAATCAACAGTAGTGCTGCTTTCATTCTTACACTACAGATACTGTACAGATACTTTTGGTGCACATTTACTCCCTATACTGTCAAAAACATTTAAACTAACCCTAACAGTCGAAATGAAAAAAGCTAGATTAATCAAAATATGACATGGCACCTTCAGCACATATCAGGTGTAATCTTACTTAACATACTTCAGCAACCACTCACTTGTCTTTCTCCAGCTGTCAAAACAACATCTAGGACATTCATCATGGTACTTAATAGTGGCCTTTTTTGGAAACTTAGTTCCATCAGAAGTTGAATGTCTGCAGTACTTAGAAAGTAAGTTTCTAAGGGGGAATGTAATGAAGTCTGACAGTGCAGAGCTATAATCATTGGGAGTCAGTGGGAGGTATGGTAGTCGGCTAATCCTCTTCATGTTCTGGGGCTGTGAGCAGCAGAGACCTAAGCCGCCTTTTAAGACCACAGCCACCGGTTTGATATTCACGCCGCATTCAGAACAGTCCAACTCTGCGCTCCAGAGACAAGGGCTGCAATGAAACGCTTGATGGCTACATTACTCTTGAAGAGATTACAATCACACTGGCTATTTTCTCTTTGTTGTGTCTGAAAGGGGTGATTGTGGACTTCACAGGCTTTCCCGCTTTATCCATTGGCTGAGATGCTTTTTTCAATCAATTCAATTTACGCCAAGTATCCCGATGGAAACTGTTTTTGTTGGATTGTTTGACACAAGCACTGGTATCTCTCTCTGTGGTATAAATATTCAAGTGATTGGCATCAGGCAGCTTACCACAAATCAGTAGAGCAGTCATTTAGATGGAACTGCTGTCTCTCAGAAAAGTTATAATTAAATAGTGAGGGTTGACCGTGTGAACATTTGCCACCAAAAAAGGGGTGCGTTTCCTCATCCAGCAGTACGAAGTATGAATGATTGACTGCTTGACGGAATGTATATGGTATATGGAAAAACAGCTCGATTTTGGTAAGTAGTGGTAGTTTAGTAGTTTACAGTGTTACAGTTTTTGTTGCAAATTTACATCCTCCCTAATACTCGTTCACATCCCCTGTTCTTGCCCTCTCCACTGCCTGCGCTGCATCTGTCGAAGCTTTGTTAAGCTAGCAGTTCTTCTTGGCCATCAGTTACTATCACAGCTTTCCATGTTGGTCGGTAAAACAGACGCTTCAGGTTGTGCAAGTGAAATGCTAGCTGTTATGCAGCCGGTGTAGACATTGAACTGAGTGTTGCATATGTAACTACAGATCTATGAATTCTGAATGACCACCATCAGATCGAAAGATGTGAGTCAGTGTCAGTTGTCGTTAGGTGGGTTTAAATGCATTTTTTTAATATATGAAGGCGGTGTTTTCCAGCCAAAGGTGTGAAATTGCTCTTTAAGAAGACTAAGGGAGATATTTAGGTGCTAATCATGAAATTGCATTTATTATCATTTACTAAAGTACCACATTGAGGTTTTGCGCCGGTAAAATGGAAGAAAAGCGGCACAGCTGAAAAATAGCGTGTTTGGTTTCATGCAGCATGTATTTTAAGGCGTTCCTGTTCAGAGGTGCAAACTATGGAAGAAGGAAATGGAAATTTATACAAATAGCAGCTGCAGCCATTTTTTCATCACGTCTGGGAAATGCAACTGTAAAATCTGCTGTTTTATCGGATACACAGAGGCCATGAGACTAGCCAGGTTGAAACAGTTAGTGAGAGGGACACACAGAGAACAAGAAAGAAACACAAATTCAAAGATGCATTATAAAGTTTCTTTACCAGAGCTCACTCATCAGCACCACAACACAGGCCATTATAAAGCGATCAAAGTTTTACCAAAAGTCATTCAACCACTGATCTTTTTGTTGAGCTGACTTACAGTTCCAAAGATGTCTTTTCTTCTGTTCAGCAGCAGAAAATATTTTCCTTTGTGCTTCATTACTTTCCAGCTTGTGCAACAACCGTCAAAACAACTCGGCATCAGATCTTATTTAGCGGCAATTTATGAAAGTCAGATGAACTGCAGCTGGTCTCATCCACGTCTGCAGTCTTGGTAAATACCCTGCTAATTTGAAAAATTGTGCTCACACAATTTTGCGCCCCTGACGGTAATTGGCAACAGGCTTAGTAAATACACCCCTAACAGTTTACAGCCCCGCTAGTGGCTCTTTGAGGCTATAATGCTCATTGTAAAGAAAAACAAACTGCAGTAGATAAACCAAAAGTATTGGACAAATTGAAATTTTGACCTGTTGATGGTGCTAGATTAAAAGTCATGGGATCACCAAAGTTCACAAAATTGCATAATAAACCATCCAACAGTTGTCAAGACATTTCACTCTCCAATGTCAATCTGCTGGTGGCGTTAGAAGAAAAGTCAGGGGATTAGACATCAGGATACATTATCTGTACTCAAATTTGTGCCAATCCACCTACTAGATGTATGATGAGATATTTCACTGGATGAGTGAAAATAAACTTTGACTGGCTGATGGCACTATCTGAAAGGTCAAGGTATCACCAAAGTCATTAGGATTCGTCCTATGGGCACTATGGATATCTCTACTACATTTCATGGCAATCCATCCTAAAGCTGTTGAGATATTTCAGTCTGGACCAAAGTGATGGACCGACTGACAAAATGACAGCCAGCTGCCAGCGTGGTTAAAAAATATAAACAACAAAAGTCATGGTTAAGGTTAAACATACATTTTAGGAGTATATAACATTTGAAATGGAGTGTCTCCGGAGTCCAGGGTGAGACAGACATATTAATAAGTAAGGCTGCCATGAAACAACCCTTTGGTGCTGAGTTGACACTACTGATAAAGTAATATGGAGAAGTTCAGCTCACTTTCTAAGATAACGCACACACACATAAGTAGAATCAGCATGGCTGTATCAAAACCATGTATTTTCCACTTGACCTTTCTCTTTTAGGTTTCTAGAACTTCTGGGATGCCATGATAAATTTGCTGGGGATGATGGGAAATGTCAGGGAACTTTGCAAATGGGTCACAAAAAGGAATATACTGAAATATATTTCACAACTTGTTTCGCACATTTATTTCTGTAGATGTTGGTTTTCAGTTGTTTATCCTCCACAGCAACATAACAGACTTTTTCTGAGCTGAAAACAAAATCAGAGGAAGAGGAGTCCCATTTTAAACCTGGAAGTAATCTAAGTATGATATAATCATGTTAATGTCATGGCATGCTGATACGTTGATGCTATGTTCATACTGTCACCAGGAGATGCTCTGCTGAGGCCTCAGCTGCTCAAGATGCTGCCTTTCACCCTGAACAGACTGACCGTCTCCCTCCAGCCGTCCCTGGAGAAGTTTGAGAGCCAGCTGCTGCAGCTGATCAATGCTGACTGCCATAACACAGTAAGGCCAGGCTTCCATAACACACACAGCCTTGATAGTCCATGCACATGATACATCAGGACAATAATGGAGTAACGGAGAGATGTGTGCAGTCACGTCCAGTCGTCTTTTGATCCATACTCTCATACAGAGGGGCTACAGTTGAGCACCTAAAAATAAATGTTCTATTGAGAAAAATCACCTGAAGTATACACATTTATAAAGCAAATATGTCCCTTCATCATCTCACGTCTCACGTCCTTTAAATGTATATGGTGAGCTTACTAGGGAAAAACAAATCACTTTATAGTTTTGTGATATAAATGCACATACACAATCCCGATAAAATTTCATCCTTTTGAGTTAACAGTTCACTACACTCCTCAAATTAAAGATGGCCATGATGGCCTTGACACCTCCGCCAAGATTATTTTCACCAGCCTGATGCTTTCCTTTATCTCACTTTTCGTTTCTTTAGTGTGCAAGCACAAGCCCTTTTACAGCTGCCACTGCAATTTAAGGCACATCACCTCCCAAACTAAATGGAGCTTATCTATTCTCTTCCCTTTTTCTTGTCTACGGAAACCCAGATGGTTAACCGTATTTGACAGGTGCAACTATGGTCTAGCAATTATTTGTACAGTGGCTCTGCATGGGCCCTATCTGTTCACTTCAGCCTAAGTGAGATGTGTCTTTGGTAGGGATGAGAATTGATATGACAACGCTGTCATTCCGTATCTCTTTCACGCTGCTCTTTGATAGTGCTGGGCTAGATCCTCAAACTGAAACACAGGGGATCGAGGGAGTGTTTAGAGTTTATTAAGTGGAGCAAATAGTAGGCACTATATGCCGCAACCTTGCAAATTTATACTAAGTGTACCTAAGATGGAGTAACTGCCTAAACATTTGTTTTCACAGAACTGCAGGTGGCTTTGGGCTTAGGTGCTTATTTTGATGGATGAGTGAGGAATCTGCATGGAAAAGCCTGTGCCAGAAACAGTTTCCATGGTACTGTAGTGGAGTTAACAGTTTGAAAAAAATGATGGTTTCAATGTTTTGCAATTATATTACAGTAATTTATTTTGAGAAAGGTCGAGAGCAAGCACTAAGCAAAATGTGACAGAACCAGATGATCGCTGAAGAGTCACACAAATAGCTCTTCATAGCTCTACATTTGAAAGGCAAACTGCTAAAAAAAA
>NTHP01000408.1:242727-264171 GCA_003416845.1 Oplegnathus fasciatus | reverse complement strand
AAAAAAAAAAAAAAAAAAAATCAATCTTAATTTGACATAATTTGAACTTCTTTACAACGTTTAACAAGTTGTTCAAAATACAAAATAATTGATTGTGTAAGGGCCCATGCATACCTTTCATGCCGATCTACGTGCTCTTATGCATGCTGCGACAAACCCTCACTGAATATTGTTGTTTAATTATAAACAAAGAAAAGTCATATTTACATTCAGTGTTACTCACCGTAATGCATTGTGCCTGTCCTTGAGGTATAACAAATGTGTTTAGTGCCTTTCCTTCCTCATAAAACATTTGTAAAGCCAATTTCAAGTATTTTGAATCCAACACGGTTTACATCCATGTTTACTAGCTTGCAGTCATCTTCTTCCCCGCTTTTGTTGGCGCATTGCAGCATAATTTGGCTTGTTACCACCACCTGTCGATCAGTGTGAAACCATCGGCAAGAATGTGTATCACTCAATCACTCAAGTGCGCATGTGCCTGTATGTGCGGACTCACGATAAACAAAACGGGGACCCATTAATAGAAAAACAGCTCCATAGCACTACTAGAGGTCTAAAGACTTTAAAAAAGAGGACAAAATGAGGATGCTTAGGTTAGCGCCAGGTTTAGGCTGACTGGTTCATTTTTCTTTCATTCTCTTTAGTATATTATTGAGCGTGTAATGTTGACCCCGCCTTGGGCCACCCTCAGACCCTTACGGGAGGGCGCTGTTCTTTCATGGGTCCAACTTTGCTTCCCTTCCAGAACTGCCCACAGACCCTCTGGAGGGAGCCAGTCCTTTAGGGACTAGCAGGCTATTTAAATATAGTTATATTTAAAGGATTTATGGAGCTTTAGTCCTCCCTAACTTTCCATGCTGCTCTGCACCAGTGCAGTGAGTCCCAGATTGCCGCCACGGCAAGGAAGCCTGGCCCAGTGCAGATTATGCGACCAAAAAAAGGAGGGGAGAAAGAGAAATGGGGACACATAAATGGGCACATAAGAAAAATCCTAATTTAATAAGCATTGCAATTAAATTTGCTGAGGAACATTTTGTACTCCCAAAGGTACAAACCCCACTGCCGGCACCACCCTCAGGACAAAGATCATTCAAATCTTTAGGGGCTTCTAGAGGGGCTAAGGACTTTTTGTTATTTGACCAGGCCTTTGCATTTTGGCAAACAGCCGAAGCCTTTGTCAGAGATTGTAAATAGTACTGCTCTGCAGTGTCAATACATATAATATGTTGTCAAAATACAGAGTCAGAGTACATATCAGCATCAATAAAAAATCCCCCAACAACACTGTGGAGGCTGGCACCAGATTCTTTGTGGTGCCCGAAGGAAGCCTTGTCTCTTGTATGCCTGATTAACAAAAAATAAAAAAATGTAAGCCTATGTCCTATCCATTTAGCCATCCATATCCACTGCTTTTCTGGGTCTGGACCACAGTCTTAGCAGGCTAAGCAAAGTAGACCAGACATCATTTGCCCTAGTGACATCCTCCAACTCTTCCAGGAGGAACCTAAGGCTTTCCCAGTCTACGTGGGACATGTAATCCCTCCAGTGTGTTTTGTGTCTGCTCCCAGGATTTCTCCCAGTTGGATGTTCCCAGAATACCTCCAAAGGGAGGCATCCAGGAGACATCCTTATAAGATGTCTGAACCACAACTCAACTTGCTCCTTTCACTATGAATGCGTCAGTGTTTCTACTCTGAGCTCCATTTGGACCTCTGAGCTCCTCGCCTTGTCTCTAAGGATTAGCCCAGAGACTCTGGGCGAAGGAAACTAATTTTTGCTGCTTGTGTCTGCGATTTAATTATTTTGGTCACTGCCCAGATATCATGACGATAGGCGAGGTTTGGAATGTAGATCGACTGATAAATTGAAAGCCAAATGTGAAGATGAACTTTTCACCACAACATGTATATGATATTTGGATTGTTTTGACATTCACTGGGTAAATAAGTAGTGGCATATATAATACATGACCCTGTATCTAATTAAATACAAACGATGGAAAGTAGGCTACACCTTTGCCTTCCTTTTCCACTATGAGGTAAGTGACATGTTAGCATGAATAATTTCCTCATTTTGGCATTCACAGTTTTTTTTTCTCATTCGTGAGATGTTGCGTAGATTAGTTAAATGTTCCAGACTTTTATAACTTCAGTGGTATGACGACATTCTCATGTCTGTGAGAGGTGTTAATACATGCAGAAGTCAGCTTGATTGCAGATTTTAATTAAAGTGTGCTTGTCTGTGTATGTATGTGTGTGTGTGTGTGTGTGTGTGTGTGTGTGCGAGAGAGATAGACAGAGAAAGAAAAAGAGCGTGTGTGTGATCTGTGTGTGACCTTTAAAAGTGTGACTCCAGCTGGATTGTCATCAAGCTGTCTCTGAAGTGATGATGACACCTCAACCGCCAACTCAGTTTTACCGTTGTGTGAGTGAATGTGTGTATGTGTGTGTGTTTGTGACTTCATGCCAGCGTGTCTGTGCTTAAATTGGTATCGAGGCAGAAATGGAGTGGCAAAAATGAAGAGGAATGGGGCGGTGGATGAATGTACAGTGCAGCATGAGACGAATCATTTATGCTGGCTGCTAGTCTGACATACAGTCTTCACATAATCTCCCCTTAAGTATTGCTATTTTTAGCCCGGCAAACTATCACAGAATGTGGCTTCTCTTTACAGTCCACTTTCCCATATATTATACAGCCAGTGCCCTAGTTGATATGCTTTTCATGTGAACTACTGTAGCTACTTTCCATAGCTTCATAGCTTACTTTAATGAGCACTAGGCTAATTTGAACTGTGATCTTGAACCTCTCCGAGCACACTCCGACCTCCAGTTAAGGAATCTAACACTATTCATCTTAAGGGTTGCTTGAACATGTCTGCCTTCCCCACCTTTGAGTGAAGCCAGAGGCTACATCACCTCAAATGACCCGTAGCAACCATTCACCTACATCTTCAATGAAATCTATCACTCTTGATGAAAGTGCCTGAGATCTTGTCAGAAATTATGCAACATCTTGGCTCGTGATCAAAAGAGAAGAGGGAGAACAGAAGACGATAAAGAGGAGGAGAGGAGCAGGCGAGGACCGATGCCACGCCGCAGGCAGAACAAAACGCCGTAGGCTGATTTAATGAATGGAGAAAGACTCTGGCAACAAAGCTCCAGGAAGTTTTCATTTGTCCTAAAAGAAGAAAACTCACTCAAAGTAGGACTGCCCCTGTGGACGTGGTACTATAAAAAAGACAAAGGAGGTTGAACATTTCTGAAATAGGAGGCGTCTTGCACATTGTTCTCTGAGGACACCGAGTTTGGCTGCATCTCGTAATGTGCCAGCTGAGTGCCTTCTCCTTATCATAATTAGGCCTGTAACCGCTGTAACCGATGCAGTGCAAAGGAATGGGGTTTAATGCACTTGGCTCGCATAAAATATTCATGAAATGCAGGTCTTCGTAATGATTGACGATCCAATGATTAGACGAAATAGACTGCGACTGGTTATAGACCCTATAAGTCAGACAAGACAGAGAATGCACAGCGGTTGAACAAGGAAAGATAGATTCATAAACTTTAAAAGTCTTAGAGTCACTGCCTTTTTCTCTGCTTGATGACCAAACTGAACAAAATGACCTCCAGGAGACACTTAACAATACTGTGAGATACACAGACCCGGTACTGTATCAGAAGGATCCATCAATCACTAGTGGGATCTCAGATATTGCAAGTTTTTCATTATTGGGAGTCTTTTGGGAATCACTGCACCTTTTTTCAGGGCAGATACCATGTATGAATGCCTTATTATACAATAAAGTGTTTCTGATTCTGATTTAAGCTCAATTTCAAATTGGGTGATTTGATAGAGGAAGGCTGATATTACTCTTTTACCCTTGTGTGACAAGGGTCTTTAAAAATCTAGTGCAAGGAACATCACACATCGTGGTGGCAGTGTATTATTCAACAAAAGGCAGGTTATTGTCATCTCATCCCAAATATAACTATTAGAATCAAACGTCATTTATTCATTGCGTGTCATCAGACCTGCGTCATGGACTGTCAATGCGGGAGCTGTAGTTCCAGATACAGATGTTGCTGATGACGATCAGCAGTGATTATTTAGCACAATAACATCTGAAAATTATGCTGTTACTCACCCAACGCTGGCTGTTTTCGTTGAAGGCAAAGAGTGATATCAATGCCTTTTCTGTATTAAAGCATTGCTTGTGTGGGACTAATATTCTCTGGGGACCTAATATTTGCAGAGATCATCATCATGATCTATGTAAATTTGCCATGCTTGTAAATTGCACTGTTTAAATTCCTGTAATGACCTTCTGTTTTAGTGAATACAGAAGTAACCTGATCCTAATATTGCAAATCCAGTATGTAATAATCCACCCCCCTGAAACTAGTGACAGTTAGCTGAACAAAGCACCTGATCTAACTTTTTCCTCTGTGCCATAGAGCTCTATTGTTTTCCCAAAAACAATTAAAAACACATCATTGAGTCACACTGTTGGGACTGGGTGACGTGTTCCTTCATTACCATGAACATGGACACTAGTTTATTTTTGTTGGTTTCGGTCTTTTCATGAAATTTCTTGACAATAAGAAAAATATATGATATTGCATGTTTATGTCCTGTTGGTATTTAGTAGTTGAACTGTACCAGAATTAGGGGTTTCTTACCGAGTGGAGCCAATTATATGCTCATGGTGGTGTAATATGTGCAGTGGATGAAAGTGGCATGAGTTATGTTATGCTTAGGGACAAGTGGTGTGAAATAGGAAGGGAAATAGGAAGGCAGCAGTATGAGTGTGTGTTTGCCTTAATATTTTTGGTTGTGAATTATGGGAGTGTTTCAGCAGTAGGGCAACAGTGATTTATCGGTGGAAGCGCTGTGCCAGTTAAAATCTGTTAAGGAGTAGGGGTGTGGGAGGATGAGAGCAGCATGCTAATGATGCTGCCACTGTTTCTTGCCATGGATGACTCACCCTCAATATGGGGGAGCTAACATCCACTGTGTGGGTAGCAGCACATACGAACACACACACACACACACATACACACACACACACACACACGCATGCCTTGACATAGATGCAGATGTGTAGGCCAGTGTCCTGACTGCTGTGTTACCAATCGGTTAAAACATGGAAAACGACAAGTTAACAGCCAACCCAGCATCTTCTCCATGACTATGTGAGGGATGTGTGATAGTCACAAGAACTCAGAGAAGCATTTTTCTTTTGTTTGCTGGTTTTCAAAGATTAGAGAAACATGCCAGAGTTGTGTAACTCAGTTGGTAATTGGCTTATACAAAACTCATGTGGGACATAATTTCACCTGCTTTTTCTCTCTGACACTCTCTTGCTCTTCCTCTCTCACACACTCACACACACCCCTTGAGATGACAGTTACCATCTGTAGAGTTATTATTACCTTTTATAACAGCCTACACATTGATTTCACAAAGTACTGACACACAAAACTTACTGACGAATAGTTGACGGCTTTTAATGGTGCCATACTGAAAGAAAAAATCTATTTTGCAAAAGCTATGAAGCACCAAACCCTTTTTATCTTTTATTATAGCAAGTCTTTCATAACTATTGGCGCTACATTTGCCATTTGTTTTTTTTTTTTATAGAGGAAGAAATTAAATGGCAAGGAGTGAAAAGTGGTCAGATTTATCCAGAACTAAAATTGCCGGCCTGTGATGGATGCATGAAAGTCTGACTCTTTCAGTTTAACCCTTGTATTTTTTGACATTGCCTTGACTTCTCAGTGCTGAAAATACTAATAATTGCTAAATAAACAAATAAACCATTTTTACCTTTAAATATTTTCCTCTGACATTATTGAAACCTAGTAAAAAAGAAATGATTGAAGTCATAACCTTTCCCACAAACTGGGCTTGCACATTGAAAGAAAAAGACGCAAGTCAAGTCAAGTCAATTTTAGCCCAACATCACAAATCACAATTTGCCTCAAGGGGTTTTATATTAATATTTAAAGGTTCTGTATGTAACATTCAGAAAATGCTTGTTAACAATGACACCAGTGGCCGTTAAGTCAACTGCAGACAGCATCCTGTTACTTGCACTCCGTGGGAGTGAGCCAGCATCGGCCAAAACGTGACATGACACACACAGGCGTGATTGACAGGCATCATGTTGATAGCTTGCTTTTAAATAAAGTTGTAAAAAAATACTGATAGCTTGTTAGCCAGCTTTATCAATCGCTGTTCGTCTAGCTAGTCTGTGTTGTGGTGTGTGCCGGTCGTTTGTTGGTGTTAGCTTAGCGGACTCCACTTACGGCAACAGTATGATCCCAAAATAAACAGCTGTGAGATTTAATTCTCATCAAAAGGATGCCGAAATAACTACATCATGATGCTGATTTGTAAAAAGTCTGGATTCATGCTTTGTCAGGTCTGTCTGCGATACGACAAACAAACAACTTTTAAAATGCTTGTTTTCTGAATGCAGTTCGGATTGATCAGGGCTATGCTAACATTGTAGCTGCTCCATCAACGCTCAAAATAACGTCATCTAAATCAGGCATAAATACGGCAGCGGCATTGTTGTTTTTTTCACATAGATATCTACATATTGTGTGACTTTTATCTGTATAAATATGAAGTAGTATCATAGAGCTAACATTAGCTAGTGTCGCAGACTGCGCTGAAGTTCTGTATAAGTCTATCGGACTACCCTGCACATTGAAAAATGACGCCATGAACAGTGCGTTAAAATGTGACGCCAAAGGGTCCTGACCAAGTGTCC
Source organism: Oplegnathus fasciatus (assembly GCA_003416845.1). Classification (NCBI taxonomy): domain Eukaryota; kingdom Metazoa; phylum Chordata; class Actinopteri; order Centrarchiformes; family Oplegnathidae; genus Oplegnathus; species Oplegnathus fasciatus. The sequence continues at coordinate 257,387 of NTHP01000408.1, read as the reverse complement.
ATATGTGACGGGTTGGACACATCCATCGCATTTTCCCAGAAAATCCGTCCCGAGTTCTTCACATTAAAAGCAGTCTACAAACTGATAGAGGCAATCAAGAAAGTCGCGGAAGGTCTAATTTTTTAGGTTAGGTTACAATCCGTTTAAACATTGGCAATAAAAAAATGATTAAAAAACGTTTATACATGTAAACACGTACCTGCAGTCCCTTTAATGTTTTATATGTTACTTGGGCTATACATAAACAAACATCTGTATTTTGTTTGCTAAGCGCATTTTGCCACGCTGTACCAAAAAAAAATCCACTGACTCTGGTCATCTGGCCATTGAAGTGAAGCGGAGTGATGTGTTATCCAAGACAGTGACACAACTTCTGTTTAGAATCAATTAGATCCCAGACCGATCTAAGTCTCTATCAGACCTCTACTATGAACAAAACTAGGCAATCTCTGAAACAAAGCTCTGTCAACACCAACCACATAGTCAAAGCATATGACAATCCATGTCATCTAACTGTGGTGGACTTCTGAACATCATTTCAAAATCATGTTTATAAGCGTGTCTCATAAAATTATGCAAAGTTGTGTTTGAGCTCTTAAAGAGGGTCCAGAGTCTCCAGCACTCAACAAGTTGGCTCAAAGAAAACAGTGCTATAAAATAAACAATGATGCACTTTAAAGGCATAGTGAGTAGGATTTGTTGCTGTTTGTAACATTCAAAGTTGGCCCCTCCTCCCCGGCTCAAAGCGCACGCGCTTCTAGTGGTCCCATGTTCTTACAATCTGGTACCTGATCGCTACGTTCTTATAGAGTCCCACACCTCACACCCTGCAGGCTGTTATTGGCTGGGGGCTACACACCACTGCCCAAAGGCTGACACCCAGAAACGTCCCGAACACAGCAAAATAAGAAAATCTGGGCAGGGTCTCTGCAGATACAGACACCGCCACACACTTCTAGTGGGTCATAAGTGATGATTGAGAGGGATTATTTTTGTATGAGTCTGTACATTGTTTTGAGGAAAATCCTACTCGTTATGCCTTTAAGTCTGTGTAGCGCAACCATGTTGTCCAGCCAGTTGAAGCCCATTGAGCTGGGCTCAAAAAGGAGGGGCTTTGATTGTACTGGTAGTTGGCACCTAGTTGCATGTGTCTGTCCCCAGCAAAACCCTGTGAAGTAAAACCCAGACAATGCAAGCCCATCTCTGCTGAAGTGTGTCTATATTTTATTGCCACATTAATTTTCTAATAACTTATGGAATCATTTTTGTTGTTATAGATCTGAGTTTCCTGAGCATACATGTGCAGCTTTGTAGACTGGCATCAAACACACACTAGTGCACACATAACACACATACACTGCATGTCTTCTGTATACTGTATGTCTGTGTGTTTGTGTTTGTGTTCAGTTACACACAAATAAGAAGACTGGGCAAACAGATAATCAGATATAACGGGAGATAATGTGGATAATCAGAAATGAGAAGGAACATTATTAATTATATTGTCAAGATAAGTAAGGAAAGGTGTAATTAGCCCATGAGTCATAGAATCTTTTAGGTTATTTAGCCGATAATGTATTTCAGCTAAACTCTGCTTTGCCAGCTCATCACTGCTCTTTCACATGAACATGAAGACATTTTCCTCTCAGTGAGACGATAATGACACATAATAGCTGTGTTATTCAAGTTCGGCCCAGGTATGTGGAATTGAATCTGTTTAGACTCCATACATCTGTGAGTTCATGTTCTTTCCTTTAAAGAATTGGCATCCTTTAGAATGGCTTTCAATGGAGAGGCTTAGGCTGTGTCTGAAACCATTTCCTTGTTTACTCATTACTGGCTACAAGTTTCTATAACTTTCCGAAATAGATAATCCAACATTCACAGCAACTGGCCAGCTGTGTGGAGTTGACAAAGTAAGCGTTTGAACTTCTTTCTCAAGCTCTCTTTTATAAGTCTTCACACAACAATTTCTGTCACTTTGTTTACAAGCGAGAACAACACTACGAATGACTTCTGGGAGAGACTATCTGAAAGTGTGTGTTAGTGTGTAGTTATCCCAGTGTTTAAACAATTATCTTGCCTTTGAATATGGCAGTTCTGAACAGCTTTAAACACATCCGACATAGTCACAGGACACCTGGTACAAACTAGTTTTTCGCAAGCGTACCAGCGCTTGTAGTGCTCTCTGGCGGTCTAAATGCTGATTTGGAGGTTTCTCCAACTTTGAATATGATTCTGGGCAAAAATGTATGGTATGAAAATGGTCCCTAGTCAACAGTTTGGCTGCAACTGAAAATTATTTACAATATGAACTGTTCTTTTTAATATTGTTTTGATTACTCAATTAAAGTTTGGTCTATAAAATGTTAAAAATACAGAAAAATGCTCCTTTCAATTTCCCGTAGTCCAAGGTGACATCTTCAAATGTTCATGTTTGCCTTCAAATTCTTTTGTCTGACCAACAGCAGTCCAAAACACAAAAATATTGTAACCCTTGTCTCTGTTCGAAGATGCTCTTTGGGGTCGGATGTGAATGGCATCCGATATTACAATATTGGTAGTAGGTAAGAGGTTTCAGAAGCCCATATCGGAACTTCTGACCCTGTTATTGATCAGTGCCACTAAGCCCTGTCACGACCATTTATGAAGTCTCTACTCAGTGATTACAGGGTCAAGACCCATTTACTGTACTGGGCTTCTTATGTCCCAGTTGGAGCAGTTAAAGAGAGCTTGGTCTCTCACTTCATCTCGTGCCCTTTGAGCACAAAGAAATAACCCTCAGAAACTAATTTATCCTCCTCTGGAAATCTACACTCATTTTCCTCAAACTCGCACAATGAGGCAGCTGCCGCCTGCTTTAAATTTCTCTTCTAACTGCCATTATTTCTAAATTCGCTCTAAATGACTTTCTTTCTTTTCCAGCAGTTCCATTTTATTCAAATGACAGTGTCCCCGACTAAATCAATTTTGCTTACTAATATTTCATCCTCACCCCTCTGTCTCCCTCTGCCTCCCCCAGCAGTTGGACCGGTAAATTGAATCTAAGAGAATCTTTGTTGTTAATCCTTGACAATGATAATGCCATTTTTCAGGTGTGAATACTCAAGTGAGGAAATAATCTTCCACTTCTGTACTTCAGAGATTTTTTGTTATTTCATTTTGGATTGAAATTCAGATGAGGGAAGGAAAAAAAAAATCACACCCTCCAAAATAAAAAGGCAAAACTGTATCTGAGTTAATACCATTCATGAGGAATGGAATCAAATGCAAACCTCTTCAGCAAACATTATGCACTACAGTCCTCCACAGGTTTTTTTTTTTCCAAGATATGTTTTTCCACCAGAGTTATCTTTGACTTTGACTGTTGAGCACTTTATCCCCAACACAGATTTCAAAGGAATATGGTCATTTTTCCTCGAGATTTTAGACACATTAGAAATGTGGGTTTTTGCAGTTTAAGAAACATTTCTGTTGAGCCCTCAAGGTACAAAGTCGGCTTTGGCTTGCTCTTGATGCACTGCAGACTAACAGCCATGAGGGTAACCATTACAGACGATAGTGATGCACTGGCTTCGATACATATTCTCTCAGTTTATAGTTTATTTTTCCAACAGGAAATGCACGGTGAAGCAGAATGTTTAGTTTCCCTTTTACAACGCCCACACTAGGGTGACTCGTCTAATTGTGAGACAAAGAACCCACCACCAACTCTTCTCTTACAACACATTGCTTTTGTTTACTCTGTTAACAAAGCTCTAAAACAAACTGCCTCCAAAAGCATGCAAATTAGTCTCATTCTGCCTCCCCCTTCCTTTTCCTTTAATGATACAAGCAGCATTTACGCATGTTAGTTCCGAAGAGTTTCCACTTTTTCTAACCCGGGTGTCAAGTGTACATTACGATCGCTGAAGGGACCATGTTGATCGGTTGCAGTACCGCTGCCTGGTTTAGCAATTCTAGAAGCAAGATCTATGGGAATATCACAAATATGACATAAAAGCAGGAGACAACAAGCTTATGTGTGTGTGAAAAAGAGAAAGACACACCCACGTGGCACCGGTGCGCTCATCACTCAGTAAAGTCCCTCTTCTGTGACTCTGGAAATCGAGTATAATTTAACTTGGGGGCCATTTCATTGTTCCCTTTAAGCTTCTTAGCTCTAAAATATTCATATTTCAGGCGAGGGAGGAAGAAATCTGTGACGGCAGCAGACAGAGGCGAGAGGGAGAAGAAAGAGGATAGCGAGCAAGAGAGGTAGAGAGAGAGAGAGAAACTGACGGAGTGAGAAAAAAGAGCAATGAAATAAATGAAAGAGAAACTCGGAGGAGGGGAGTGAGGAGAGGGATGCAGAGAACAGAAAGCGGCACTTTAACTGATGTTCTCTTATAAACAACTTTCTCTCTGTCTTTCTTTTATTTTCACTCTGAAACACTTCATGGCAGACCTGTCCAACAAGAGACAAAGCCATTTCCCTGTCATCTTCCCCGGCACTGGCTGCAGTGGAGGAAAAAGGCGAGAGCAGACACACAGTGTAGGAAATGACACAATCATAATTATAATCTGGATGTCACTGAAAGCAATTATTTACAGATATCTTGTCACACTTGCGCTGCTCGCTGCCACTCGCTGAAAGCCATATTTTTGTTGGATAGGTTAATTTAAAGACAATCTAATGTTTTGCCTAGAAAACTATACAAAGCTAATTTACACCAGCAGTTTGAAATGCAGCTATATAATCTGAAATAAGATAAGGCAAAATAAGGTGCATTTATGTTACTATGCTACAAATGTTACAGATTACAAGCAGAAATATAAATATAAAAAAGAAATATAAAGTACGAATGGACAATGAAAAACGAAACACTGTATAAACTGTACAAAGGGGTGCATCACAATGCAAGTAGAAAAATAAATGAAAACAGAAGATATGTAAACAGTGGGTTGATTTTGAGATATGTGTTAATATACTGCATGATACTAATCCCATTGTAGTGTTGTAGCCTGGTTCCAGACCCACATCTTTAGTTTTTTGATTAACTCTAGTAGGTCAGGTGTTTTGCTCATTGTCGACTGTTTCCTTGGTTGAAGAAACGCTCGAGCCAATCAGAGCTTTGTAGGCGGAATTAAGGATGTGTACATCATCTTTTTGTGCCAGAGCCAGAATCAAACAAAAATGGCAATAAGCGTGGAGATCGACGCAGCTGTAGAGATTATTGTCAACCTCTTTGTCAACTGAACATGACATTGATGGACAGATACAGAAGTCACAGCTGATTGGTTTGGGTGAAATAACTCTGCCTCCCAAAGAGAAAACATCTGAAGGCCCCGATACACTGTGCCAATTTGGTGAAACCCGGTGAAATCATTTGTCGCAGTTGCTTGTTCCAAGAGAGACCTGAGAACAAATGACATACATACACCACCACAAGAGAATTCAGTCACACAAAACAGTCAGGTAATCTAAACATGTAAATAAGTAAATGTTAATATGTAAATAAGTTAACGTGTCCTGATATTAAAACCGTAATTTGTCAACAAGATGGATGTAGTTTTCTATTTTCCTTTTCTCTTGCAACACCTCACTTTAACTGTGCAGGCACAGGGATTTGATGTATGTTGTTTGTTTTTCATCATTTTCTCTGGTAATTAGAAATTATCCCGCTTGTCACGGTGCATGCACGGTGCATGCAGCTGAGTCCCAGATTGGAACATGTGATGTGCGCTCCTCTGTGAGGGCACATCTTAGTCTTGGCACTCAGACGGCAGACGTTAATTGAATGGAGCCTTAGCCTATGTGATCCAGCTGGAAGACAGTTACGTAACATTCCCAAAGCCAAATGAGAGCTGACACGATTCAAAACAAACTATACATAGAGCATTGCATTAGGGAGTCACCACCTCCTCTTATAGGTAAATAAAAAGTAAACTTCCATGCAAAAACACACCGCCTTGTAGGTATTCATTATGACAACTTAGCACATCAGCTCACATTTTCTTTTACCTGTCTCGCTTCTGTTCTCGAGTTGCCAGAATGTACTAATATGTAACCAACATGGATCTCTCTTGCCACAAAATACAGCTCTTGAGATGAGAGGAGAGGTTTTACTGGAGATATTTTTAAAGAGGAAACAGAGAAGGGAAAGAATCACTTGAGGTTACAACGAGAACCCTAATCTTCCATCCCCATCAAGAAAAATATGGTACACCGCTGAGCACATATCGGCCGTTGCTTGTAAGTGGGAAAATGAGCGATGATAACAAGAGGAGGGTAGATAGCAAACGGGCAGACAGAGAGAGCGATGGAGTCAGTCAGTGCAGGGATGTAATATGAGGAGAGCAGCAGCGAGCAGTGGTGTATGTGGGCTGTACAGTAGCCAGGCAGGCTGGGCTCCTGCTCCTGCTGTTCCTGCTTTAAAAGAAAAACCCAAAGCTGAATTGATATGCTAATTTGATTGAGAAGGTGTGGGTGGATATGGAGAAGGTTTTAAGCAGCGAGAGGGACAGAAAGAGAGAATGACAAGAAAAGAGAGGGAAAGAAAGGGAGAGTGGGAGTAAGAGATGTGATGGAGAGAGGGAAAAGATTGCAATGAAACAAATGGGAAGGAGTGGGACGAGAGGCGAGCTCAGCGTGGCTCTGCACTTTGGGGTTAGAGAGTTTACAGTCAATCACTGAGCAGTTGTCAGTCAGCTGTGCATTATTAGTTGCAGCAGCTACTACAGGGTGGCAGTACCTGTTGACAAATTGACTTGTTTTTTAAACATTTGTTAATTATCATTAAGCATGACATACAATTATCGTATTAAAGTATAATTCCAGTTTATTACAACTTGGCTCTTACATTTATAGTTTCATCCATCATTTCTATCACTTACAATAACATTGTACTCACCAAAGTAATTGCTTAGATCAGGGAGCACACAAACATGAGCAGTCAGACAATTAGATAAACAAGCCAGCACTTCAACCAGATTATCTAGACTTCTTTATTTCCAAGTAAAACCGAAAGCGAAACCACAAAAGTTGGTAATAATGAAACATTCAACGACAAGGGTTTTGCGCACAACTGCAGTAAATTGATGGAAATTTACAACAGACAGTTGTAAACATTGAGCTGAAAGATGCTAAAATACTCTCTAAAGCTGAGGGGAACAGAGTCGGGTGATGGTGGGTCATCATCTACAAGTGACCCTTAACACATTACAAATTGTTAATGTAAAATCATAGATTAGTGCCACTCTAACAAAAGAGCCAGGAACCTGGACTGGACCTTTGGACCTTTGCGGTCCACAAGCTGTTTGTATTTTGTCAGAGGGACTGAGTGAACCGCCACGTATTAATTTGTAATGGACTTCAAACAATATGAGTTTTGATGGCTGAGACTGATATTTTTGCAGTGGGCTGACCATATTCAAATTTTAATATTTATATTTGTAACACTGTCAATGCCAAAACTCTTCTTTTTCTTGTCCAGACAGCAATATGCCTGAAAGACTGTTCAGCTGATCGGATACTAAACCTCTCTAAAATGTAGCTCATCAAAAGTGTGGCAAGAAGTACAAGAGTAGTGCAAGAGGAGTACTTGACCACTGACTGAGGGAGCAGAATGACCTGAGCCTTTCATTGAGTCCTTGTAATTGCCTCAGAAGAGATCCATTGAGGAGATGCCATTATCCTTATTGTTTGTAACATAATATGCATCTTGAGATTTTAGTTTTATATTAAGTAGATGTTTTCTTATTTGTATATACTGTATATATCTTATTTTTTAGATATCCTGTTAACTCGCAGACAAACAGACTGGCGAACAAATATAATAAAATAATTATTTATACAGTCATTCTTTATATTTGGTCCACATGATCTAAAGTCAAATCTACAATCCTTTGTCATTCTTGCATAATTTCACGACATTTTAAAATATGAGCCTCAAGACATTTCAGAATCTTATGACACCTGCCTTAGATACACTACATGGCTGTGCAGGCCTGTCACGTTCTTCCACACCAAACTGGGAAAGGCACTTATGGACCTGGCTTTGTGCACCGGAGATATATCATGTTAAAACAGGAACAAATGTAACCGCAAAGTGGTTGGAAGCACACTACTGTGTAAACTATCAACATATGCTGTTGCTGTAAGATTTCCCCTCGTTGTGACTTAGGAGCCGAGCCCTAAACCATGAAAAACATACCCTGATCAAAAGTTCACAAATGCATGAGGATGTACAGTATGTAGTGTATTTTCTGTTTGTGTGGTAACTCCAGTCTTCTTCTCACTGATTCTCAGAAACAGCCAGGACCAGAGGGTTCACTGAGGACGGTTGTCATCCAGGAAAGGAGGCTCCATGTCGGAGTCCACAATGGCTGGTGTTTCCTTGACAAGCCCCAAGTGGTGGTGCTGGAGCCCCTACCCTCAGGGGCCAGAGGCAGAGCAGACAGCACCTCCAAACAGAGCACCCTGGTCAAGCACAGGTGAGCAGAGGGAACACGTGTACATGTTTACAGTGGAGCAGTTTCTGTAGGGTACAGGAGATGGTGGAGCATAATTCTGTTGTCAGACAAAATCCACAGATGTGCAAAAATATTTTCAGGAGTACTTATTTTTATGGTATTTCATCATCCTCTCCCGGCGCTGGTCCTGTTGCTGATAGGCAAGTGATTGAAAGTTTATCCTCAAAAGTCAGCAAAAACTGTATTTTTGAAAAAGCTATGTTGGTAAGAATTTCATTTGTGTGTAATATTGGTTGGAAGCTGTCTGGAAAAAGTGAAACATGCGGACTTGATCCCCTGGTGTCCATTAGCTTCATACTTTCCTACTTTCCTAGAGCCACACTATATATTTTGTGTCTCACATTCTGCCTTCCTTATCACACGTAGTGGGTCGACAACAGTTATTTCATATACTGGTGTAACTTTTTTTTCTTTTTTGTTATATGAGATGACAGCAAACGCACTCCAGTTTTGCTGGACGTGGCAGCGTTATGGAGTGCTGCACAAGGCTGGTTGTTTGAAACTGTACTAAGTTTGAGAATGCCTCGAAACAACCCTACCTATGTTAGCCGCTTCCATTATGGCACGCTTACAGGTACACTTAACCACACATGCAAACCCACATGCGGGTGACAAATTAAAGGAAAAACCTGAGTCAGTGAGTAAAGAAACATAAAGACTGCTTCCATTCAGGGCACGAGGGGTCACTAAAAGATTTAATGAGAATGGAAATGATGCAATTCATATGCTGTGGCCTTTACATTCTCAACCCAATTGAACACCCATGGGGGTTTTGGAGCACTGTGTTAACCATATTAAAAATGGGGAATAAAAGAGAGATTTGAGGGTGGGGAGGTATAACTGATTTACAGAATGCCCCGACAGTAAGTTGGCTAACAGAAAACAACCTAATATCAGTGCAGCACTACAAAGCCACAAAGTACCCTGATGACTGATGATAATAATTTGCAAAGCATTACACCATTATATCACTACATTAAACTTTTGGGCACTTAGAAATGATTTAGTAGTCTGAGTCCTCCAGTCTGCCATGTAGCCTCAACATACCCAGTGCGAGTCCTGCTCGAACCCTTTGACACAGGTGACTGCCCTCTCTCCCCCCATTTTCGCTGTCATTCTCTACTGTCATCTAGGGATGCACTCAGACTTTTTCTCTCCAATCAAATCAAAATCAAATTTATTGTATCGGCATAAACCCCTTGAGATGTATAATCTCATTTCCAAGGGAGTTCCAAAACCAATTCCGATACTGAGTACCGATCCATCACGGCTCTCTTTGTGGAACTGATTAAGGCCATTCTTCTATGTGTAAGGTTACATGAGGCTGTACATACACATGAATTCATAGTTATAATGTGGATCTGTCATGTCTGGCTGATGCCCGATCTGCTTAATAAGGTCAGCGTCTCTACAGTCATCTATCAAAAAAAGGCCAAAAAGCTGCATAAAGATATTGCAACATTTTTATACAATTTATCAGTTGCACGGATCAAAGGTTATCTGTCCATCAAATCCCATCCAATTCCACTGAAATAAAAAAACAAAACAAAACAAAACAAAAACCTCTTACCACCTTAAATGATGCAGGTTAACACACACAATTACTTTTTAAATATAATCTTGCAGCGACAAATACAGTATATTATGTTTACATTTTGAATGTGACTTCGGAAGTAGTTCATTGACCTTGCTCAAAGAACAAATATTGTATGCTTGATAAGGCCTCACATGTCCTAACCCAACCCCCGCCTCATAATTTACACACTATTTCATGCCATACAGGCTTCCACCCTCATAAAACAGCCTTGCAGTGCATTCCAATGCGTGGTAGTACTTTATAACCAATCAAGGAGATATGGCTTCTGCTGCCTTTGCCCCTGGGTTTTATTGAGACACCATGACACTCAATGCTAACCTTGTCAAAGTGGATCTGCTGGTGTAAGGTCACCGGCACCTGCCTTTGATCAGCAGTAAAACATTTGGATTGAATGGTTTTAGCATGGCAGACGCAGCACAGAGCTGGAGAGGTGCAGTACCACAGCCGGAAACAGGACTCCAGGTGATCACCACACATCATATAGAGATTCTAAATCTAATTTTAATTTCAGGGATGAGAAACATTCTTTCAGAAAGTCCCATTACAGTGTTGAGACACACTCCTTTTGTTAAACTTGACGCATCTTTACATTCAGGTCCTCAGATTCAGGATCAGATCTGGTCATTACGCTTTGCTAATGGATGGCTAGCGGCTGTAAAAAAGCCAGATGCCTTCAGATACTTTGTGTTTTGTAACTCATTGCGCTTTGGGTACACCAGCTGTCACAAATACCCCATCACAACCAGTTTATACCACTGTAGTGATTAGGAACTATTTCCTGACAAATGTTGTGAGCGAGTGAACCTTTGACTGGCACAAGTAAACAACAGCTAGCAGTTTCAATTAATGAGTTGTCAGGGTGCATCAGTGAGTCACTGAGCAGAACTGCTTTGCGTTATAGAAAAGATTTTGTGTCTATTTCAGTAACATTGTGCAGATGTGTCAGGCCTGTAACATGACCACTTTGTTCCTGCAAGTTATGAGGAGACGATATGCAAATCCTGCCACACCAGATCCACACTATCACCTTTCTCTCCACAGATAATATGCAAAATACTACAAAATCACTGTACAAAATATCACAAGAAACTGTGAGGCAAGGTATATTTTCTCATTCAGTAGAGTTTCAGGATCATATAGTGATATGTTAGAATGTTTGAGATTTAGGGGCGCTCCTGGCTGCTTTAACAAAAATAATGAAATTGAATGAAAGCACCTTAAAATGCTAGTATTTCCCATTTTCATAATGTAGTCACAATTGCGATTTTCTGTGGACTAAAACTGTCGTGCCTTAATGATGTCCACCCTGAGCGGTGTGAAGAGATGTGCTTGTGCTGACAATACTGTCTGCAAAATACCTAATTGATTGAAAGCATAATGGTGTGCACTCACATGCTGTCAGTTGCCATCAATAGTAGAAGCCACTGAGTACACTGGATGCGTTTTATTGTATTCTTTCACACCTTTCTGTCAGTGTAAGGTCATTTATTTAAGCTGCGGCCCTCAGTATGATTAGGTGGGATATTTTGTACAGTTTCATGAAATAATGATGCATCGAACTTCGGAGTAAAAGGAATAGTCCGACTGTTGAGTCAAAAATGCCAAAAATATGCTGTAAAAACTCAACAGATGACACGCAGACAGTGAAAGATGATCCCCTTTTTCAGTGTGTATCTGAATCAAAATGTATTGTGTTTACTACTTCAAATGAGACACTAGCTGATGTGGTGATTATGTGGATCATTATATGGGTGTCTCACAAGCATGAGACGTGTCCACAAACATGCAAATGCATAATCAACACAATCACACGCAAACCAACAATCTGCGCTTAATTACTACATTATATGAACAATCGTCATCATCATCCAAATAATACCAAACATTATATGTTCTGCACTTTTCCGTTTTATTGAAGAAGAAAGTGGGTTAAAGCGGTTTAGTATGATAACACCAGTGTAGGCAATAATTATGATGTTTGCCTTTTTTTGGGTGCTGCCAGTGAAAGCTGCCAGTCTGTCTTGCTTGTGTTATGCCTGGTGCTTCCAGACAGCAGAGACAGAGAAAAGAAAACATGGAGAAAAAAAAGAAATCTGAAATGCTCGCCTGTTTCATTCTCCAGAGAGTCCATGAACGAAAAAAGAAAAGGCGCTCGGCCCCACCTCGTGACACGCCAGCGCTCCACAGTATGCTCCCGCCTATGGTGTATGCAAACTGTGAATGACGAATACCAAGAGTGCTGTTCCACTGCTCACACAGGAGGCCAGTGCTTGCCAGGGAACATTCAGCAAGCGAGTGTAAATCCTCCAACACATTGATTTCTTTTCCTTAATAAAAAATAAAACTGTAGTAAAAGAAATAAAGGACTCTACATTTTAGTGAGGCGTTGTCATTTTTTTCAGTAATTGCTTTAAAGCACACAAGTCATAATAATCTTTATGTGTCCCATCGTAGCTTCTTTTCTTGCCTCTCTTAACACACCCTTCACACCTTCGCTATATGTATGTGTGTGTGTGTGTGTGTGTGTGTGTGTGTCTGGTCTCTCTTCAGCTCGGCTACATCAACCCTCCCTGAGACGCTGGGCCTTCGCAGCAGCTTGGAGCTCAGGCTGACCAATCATCGAGCTTTGGCAATCATCTTCCAGCTGGAGTATGTCTTCTCTGCTCCAATTGGCCGAGAGACGATGGTAAGAGAGATTCACAAACACACATATGGTATACGCTGAGTCCTAAACCTTTCCTAATGTTAATCCTAGCCTGAAATCAACCTCTTGATGAAATGAGGAAAGACCTCTTCACTCACTCTGAAGTTCTAAAACTCAAACAGGTCTCCACAATAATGGATGTAGAAAGATACCTGCACACGCACCCTATCCTCTTTTCATCCTGCCTTTGTTCTCTCACCACCTGTCCTTGGAGTATCACTCCATCCATCTCTTGCCAATGTCTCCCAGAGGAAATTACTGAAGGCATCCGTGGCCACAAGCCACAAGACTACAAGAAGTATAGATAGAAGGATTGAAGTGAGGAGAACAAATCCAGTCATGATGATTTGACCTGAGCTGGCAGCTTGCTTCATATCTTCACTGTTTATCCACATATTTGGTCATGTGGAGGTTCATCTATGCCATAATTTTGAGTCTTACATTGAGACAACTTCCAAACCTCTCTCTTGACATTTTGCAAAAAGCTGTGGGTTCAATAACAAATTATACTTCTTTTGAAAAAATTCACCTTGATATAAAAATATACTACTCACTTAAAGAGAGGTTTGTCTTGGAGTATGTTTTCTTAAAGTTGCCCTGTTGCCCTTCGCTAGCGCATTGCAGCATATCATGGTGTGTTACCGACACCTGTAGACCAGTGGAATAGTGTAAAACCATTGGCAGGACTGTGTAACACGTCACCTTGCATCCTTGTGCATGTGCACAAGATAAACAAAATGGTGATCCACTCATAGAAAAACAGCTCCATAGCGCAGAACCTTTAAGTGACAGGAGTCTCAGCCCATCACTCTCAGCTGTGGTGGTAGATGCTGCCTGTCTCACCCCACCTCTTTGCATAAGTTTCAGTAAGTAACGGCAATGAACAGTAAACTCAAACTCCAAACTTCAAAATGTTGCCCGGGTGATGGTTGACATCACTGACAGCGTATGGGCATGACCCACTTTACTCCTTAAAAAAACTTGCTGCATGCATAGGTCTACTTTACAATCACTTCTGCCACTGCTGAAATGTAGCTTGCATATGGACAATTTTCCAGGCTTTCTGGAAAATGCGGGAATTTATGTTGATTTGTCAATGTAATGGGCAGATATTAGGCTTCAAACAAAAATGGAATGATGGTCAGTCATTGTTGTTCAGTGCTAATTTGGTCATTATTAGTAAAATGAAGATTGAGTTTAAGTTACATCATTTTTTGTAGAGCATATATAGATTACTTTTTTTCGGAAGCCCATAACCTGAATTTCTTTGAGATGTTTTTAACAAGTTTTGAGTTTTTTATGATGACGTAAATGGTCTTTCAGGAGCATGTCAAAAGCTTTTGCAACTATATTGCTGTGATTGTTAACATGAAAATATATATTCGTCCATGAAATATTGTCATTTAGTTGAATCCTAATGTGAAATGCTGCCATATCTCCCCTCTGTCCATATGAAATACATAGACCAGTAGCTGGCACCTGTTACAGGCAGACACAGTCAACACATCCCCGGGGAAGTAATTTCTAAATTCAAGCCGTACCACTTAACAACCGCTCATGGCATGGAAAACCTCAGAAAGACTGTGGTAATTATGCGTGTGGGTGAGCCTTCAACACTTAATGCATGCCAAGGCCGGACTCTCATTGTGTTTCTGTGTGTTGTACTTTATACAAGCAGGGGTCACCAGATCACCAATTAAAAACAGCAGAAAAACAACCAGCCACTCGGTCATCGGAGCGCCACGGCACATTTGCATTTATGTATTAATTCAGCCATTCTTACCTTTGCAACTACTTGACAGCCAATCAGTCTGTTGTAAATGGACAGTCCCCCCCCCCCCCCCC
>NTHP01000408.1:173862-238498 GCA_003416845.1 Oplegnathus fasciatus | reverse complement strand
AACCATGCCTGCAAAATGCCCCCCACAGCATAACAGAGCCACCGGATCCCCTCACTGTAGGGGTCAAGCATTCAGGTTTTTCCTTTAATTTGTCACACATCTGTAGATACCTTGATGCTCTCATTGAGAGTCCCTTATAATCTGTTTTAACCTGTTTTCTATCATTTCCCCTGTCTACATACATTGCCACTAGATGGTGCTGTGTAGTGCAAATTGAGGAAGCATCCCCTGCTATAGGGCTGTGGTTGGATGGGTGGAGGGCAGGAACATGCAGTCTGTCTTACTGTTGTTCTTTCCTCTGATTAAATAGAATTATGTCTTTTGATGTATTCTGAGGGGGCTAAGGTGGGTGAAAAGAGTAAAACAATTTTGTTGAAATCCCTTCTCTCCTAAAACATAACCGCTGCAATCCAGAGGCAATCACCCGGTGCTCTGAGACTGCCTACATGTCTCATCCTTGCTGTGTTGAAAGGCCAGTCTGCTTCTTACTGCAAGACAAAGAACGAGGATGGCCTCCTTTTACAAAATTGCATTGCCCTCATTGCCTTTGGTTATGAAGAAAGAAAATCATGCTGTGTCGTCATTTGTCCGCTTTGGTATTTTTGATTTTAGTTATGATTGGGTTTCTCTCTCTGTCTTGAGTCTCTATGTCGCATTCTGTCTCTCTCTCTCAGAGCCTTTGAGCGGACTTCTTTCATGCTCCTTAGCAGCAGTCAGAGGGAATGGAGATAACAATTTAAATTAAAGAGGCTGGGGAGAGGAGAGGAACTGGGAATTTGTCTGATAGGCTGTTCTGAGAGGGCGTCTGGGGTCAACGAACTTCAAATAATCAACTTTTCTTTCAGTCAAATACATCATGTCTACTTCCTGTCTTAATGCTTTCTTTTGCTGTTTTGGTATTTCTTTCTCTGTCTCTATTCCTTCCCTCATCAAGGGCTCCATTGTATTACCCAGCATCCCTCTCAGTGCTTATGCCTTGATGGGCTGCACACGGGAACTCTGTCCTCCCGTGTCCACTCTAGCCACACTTTTCCACATCACTCTGCTGCCTATTGAAGAAGAAACCCGGAGAAGCTGTGGACGAAAAAGAAAGGCAGGGCGAAAGTATGTTCGAGTGGTGCAATTAGTCGCTGCTCTCGCAGCTATGCTCACTGATTCTGACACTCCAAAACATTAAGATGATGGTAGCCTTAACTCCCTGCATCTCTTACCATATTATTACTGTAATTGCTCATCTATGTACTGTTGATCTGTGGTATGAAACGTTAATTATTATTATACTGTATATTATATTATTAATTTGATATGATATAATATTACAGTTTGACTTATACACATACAGATACACATACAGTTCAGTCTGTCCATATAAGAGATTTGACGAACGCTGCAGGGTAAAGTACGGTGCCCTTGACACAACTTTGATTTTCCTGTCTAGACTTAAAGGGTTGGTTCACCCCAAAAAAAAAACCCCAAACAAATATAAATCTCACTTGCCTCTAGTGGTATCTATCCATGCAGATAGTTTGGGTTTTATTTGTCCAGATTTTAACATGTCACCCTCTGAGATTTCTGTCCCCACCCTAAGACAGCACAGTTTTTGGTAACTCACAGCACTTACAGACTCTCCTTACAGAATCAGTGTCCCCGTTTTTCTGGATAATCCACAAACGACACTGTCAATAGGTTTTGTAGGGACCATTTGTTCAGTGGCCTCAGTTGTATTGGAGTGGAGTTCTGCTCACTAGCTAGAGACAGAATCTAATATTTAAACATTATTCGTTTAGGTTGTTAAGCCAGTCTTACTAATTATGTGAACTTGCAGTTCACACAGTGATCTGTAAATCATCCAAGGCACATTCATTGCTTTGTGTTTATTTTATTTACTTTGCAGACATCATTTCATTTATTGTCATTTGATCCTTCCTTGAATTCTGTTTTGAGCACTCTAAGCTAAGTCACTTACTGTCTTCCTGATGTCTGATGGTGATGATGACTGCCAATGATGATTTGCAGATACATGTGATGAGTTAATGATAATATAGGTGCTAAAGATAGACACAGCTATGTGTAATGGTTGTGCGTAATTACAACTGCTCTGGCATTGTTGGAGAACTTCAACGTGACACAATTATTAAAATTGTGCTACTTTGTTTGCTGTTCTTTTCATTGAAAGATGAGAGGAGCAGGCAAAAGTGTTATAAGTTTTTTATGTATCAGGCCCCACTAGTCAGTGAACAGCTGGAGAAAAATCAAGGCCATTCACATCCAATGCCAGAGACCATCCTTGAACAGAGACAGGGGTTATAGTCCCCCCCCATGTACAATTACCTGTTATTACATCAAAGTCAAGAATAAACTTTCATGATCAAAACCAAACATGGCTAGATACCACGAAAGGTAAGCGAGAAAACATATTTGTTTTAGTTTGTATTTTTGTTGAATTTTGGGTGAACCAACCCTATAATTAGTTCATCTTCAGTTTTGAATTGCAGTATGTCCCTGTCCATTTACCAGCAGTGCAGAAATTTTCCCTCTTTCATACAAGCCACAAGAGCATTGATAAGAGCAAATACTTGTAAAATAATTTGACCCTTTTAATCGCTCTTCTTTTAACTCCTTGACATACACATCAATTTGAGAAGTTAAAAATGGTATCCATCACTGTACATCAAGCATTCAGTTATCCACGCAAAAGTGTAAGTGGTTGCATTCTACAGTACATGATTTACTCACTGTGAGAATACTTGGGTCACTGACAGCTGATGCGAGGCGACGACGGCTCTCCTAATTGTGGTCTGTCAGCACCAATTTAGCCCAGCCGTAACTTCATCTGAGACATCTCTGGCCTGCTCCTGCTTGACGATCGCTGCCTCTCCTCAACCACTGTTGCACTGCTCATCAATTGAACCATGTAATACAGTTGCATATGGCTTAATGCAAGATGATGGGACTTATTGTTGTCTGCCTTCTTCCGCTGACAAGCACTGGCTCATCGCTAATGGAGAGGCCGGTCCATTGGAAGTGGAGGCAAGAGGCGCTGCTGGCCCGCACGGCTTTGTCCTTTTGCCAGGAAACAATTTGTCGGGAGGCGTGACAGCTGCAGTCATCCAAAACACTGACATGGGGAGTGAGTGACTGCTCGTAGGTCACAGCCTCAGAAGGATGGAAGCAAAGCAGATAGATGAATAGACAGAGGGGATGGGAGGGACATGTAGAGAGGGGATACTTGGTTTCATCCTCTCACTAACCACCGTTACGCTTCTGAGAGGCTGTCAAACGCGAATCACATCCTCGGAACGAGGACTCTTCCGAAGCTGTTACATGACAGCAAACTTTGGTTGCTGAAAAAGGATGTTGGCTGTTGTGATACGTGTCATGCACTGAAATGGGTTCTCCGTTTGAGTCACTGGGCCAGTGCACAACCAGTAATGAATGTGTCACCCGCATCATGTGTTCATGTTGTGTCACCTTTGACCCTGACTGGGTTTAGTGAGTGGCACAGTCGATTACTGAGCATCTGAGGAAGTGTAACCATTACTGCATGACCTTTAAACATACTCAATGTTTTGCCCTTTACTCAGCTCTCATCTGGATATATGCAGACGCAGGAATGAATTTGGCAGCATGCCCATTTCTCATATGCTATATAAAGCAACATTCCAGTTCAAAGAAAACAAGGTCATCAGTAAGCCAAAGACATTTGTTGTGGTGGTCACCCACAGAACACATTGGGTAGCATTGTTGTCTTGTTTTCTGTCTGTGGTTTGATTTAGAACTACAAACCAAAAACATCTGTCGGCTGTCAGAGGGGGCAACAGAATCATTTCCAAATAACTGAGAGTGATGAGTGGATACAGAACTCATGGAGACATTGCATTTTCACATAATCTGATG
The DNA here is from genome assembly GCA_003416845.1 of Oplegnathus fasciatus. Taxonomy (NCBI): domain Eukaryota; kingdom Metazoa; phylum Chordata; class Actinopteri; order Centrarchiformes; family Oplegnathidae; genus Oplegnathus; species Oplegnathus fasciatus. Next base: position 234,601 of record NTHP01000408.1, on the reverse strand, counting down.
TATGGCTGGACTTAGAGTTGCCAGCACTGAAGAACATCCTATTACAGATATGTATCAGGCATCAAGGTCAGGGATGTGGTAATACACTATGTCGGTGCCAGTCAGGAAAGCATTTTAGCCAACAGTGACTTAATGTATGCAATGTACCATTTGAATTCAAGCAATTCACTGGGCTGTTATTGCCTTTGACCAAACTATTTTGGACCTATAATGAAAATGATGAAAAATATAATTACTAATGGGATATTTTTGTATTGGCAATTGTGTTTTATTTATTCATAGCCTAGACTTCTCCACAAACCTATCTGAGGATTTACCACTCCAACGTTTTGTTCTTAGCTGTGGATATTTTGGAAATAGAGGCTTGCTGGATCCTACCAATGTGACTAATTTGTACGTTCACGCGACTTAACATTTCATTAATTAATTTATTTTTTCATATTCCGTATCTTTTCAAAAAGTGGCTTGGGCCTTTATTTAACTCAGCATAGTCAAAACTCAAAGAAGCAGAGTAGTGAATAATATGTGACTTTGTTATTGTGTTGATGGATTAGTGCTGTGTGTACATTACATCAGTTTTATCATTTTAGCCATACCGATAATTCCAACCCCTCTCAATGTTTTTTGACCGGCCCTTATTTGTTCATGCTAGGAACATGTGGTTCTGTTTTTATTCACTCACTGACATGTGTCCACAACTGACTGTTTGCTAAGCCCTGCCCCCTTAGCAACTGTTTCAGACAGTGGTAGACCATAGCAGGCTTCTCATTTGTAGCCGGCGAAGAGTTTGTTGGGTGAAATGACTAACTGTCCCTAGTATATTTTATCAGCTGTAGCTAGCCTGGCTCCACTTGGGGAAATACTACATAGTGGATTTGCTAGTCCTAAACAGGGCTTTTTTAATGTGACCCGTAACCCCCATGAAGTAGTAACACTGGGTTACTACGGTAGGTACTAAACTAGTTAGCTGGACATGCTAAGCAGAAAAATACAGCTGACAAACACAACAGTATTTGGTTTTGGAGAGGGTTAAAAAAAAAAAATCATCATTCAAACTCCTTATATTGCTCTCACTACAGCCCAGTGTACACTGCTTCAACACATGGAGCTATCCAAAGCTTGACAGGCCTGCTGTCACACTTGCAGTTCTGTCTTGTCTCGGAACCTCTACAACAGGTGAAGTCACTCTGTTTAATGTGTTAATTAGAGGATTTTGAATTATTTTGTGTATTACTTCAAAATAAGGAGTAAACAGATAAAACCAGATTAGAATAAGAAAATAAACACAATTCTACTCCTTCAGTTGTATATTGAAATAATATATTGTAAATATTGAATCTACTACATACAGTAACTATTGTTGACTCTTAACCGATGGCTTAGTCACTGTGGTTAAGAATCTTATGTGAGCATGCATTGTGTTTAGACAAGCGCTCCATTAGTTGAGATATATAACAAATATCACTCTCTTAATTATCTATTTATTCCTTGCTCTGTCTCAGATGTCACTGCCAGGGGATGGAAGATAAACAGTATGTGGAGCAGAAAGCAGCGACATGGCTAGCGGCTGGGTTTATTAAAGGTGTTGGTGCACGTCAGCTTCTCCTCTGTGCCACAGAGACTCTTGTTTGGATTTTAATTGGCTCACCGACAGGTACATGCTGTATAGATTGTTGTGTGTTTTTTCTGTGACTCCCCTTAAGTGGCTGTTTGTGTGTTGCTGTGTGCAGTTTGTTTGTGTGTGTGCACATTTTCACGGTTATTGTGGGCTCCTGCAGGCTTTAATGATGTTTGCTGAATGAACAGCATCTTGTGAAGCTCTCCCCAATCACATGCTCATTAAAATGCCCACTTTACAATGACACTATCCCCTGAACTTATGAAGCCCTCCCTTGGTCTTACTTTCCTTGACTACTTACATTACATGACATGACATGTGAATACTGAATCCTCCCACTGGTATGGACCTCATCCTCAAAGAAACCAGTTATATTTTTGTTTGGTTCTGATCTGAAATGTCATACAAATGTTAATTAAATGTTAATCAAACATCTTAAGCATAGTAATGTCATCAGGATTTGGAAGTGATATATTTAGCTGATTTGTGGCCTATTCTGGAGGTCATTCCTCCCTGGAGGCCCCTTTTCCTTTCTCACAGCGAGTAGCGAAGTTGAGGATAAGGCAAGGGAGGCTACATGCCGCAGAGACAATATTTCGCCCGCCTAATTAAAATGAATGTCAGCTCTCCCCCCACTGAGAAGTGCATCAATCTCCCCCTGCGATAGGCCCAAAGTAAGTCTTACCCTGTCAGTGCCTGCCAGCAGTGCTATCCTTCTCCAGACGGATGCATAGCCCTGGCAGCCAGAGAGGCAGTGGCGATGATGTTTGCACATCTAATGGTTGCCATGTGGATGGCCACCTCAGACTGAGGCCCTGCTTCAAATGTAGAGGAGTTTCAGCCCAGACTAGAATGGTTTTCATTTAAAACAGCAGTTGTATAAAGTGGTCAGTGGCATTATGGAGCCATTTGGGGCCTGAGCAGCTGAAAATTCAGTTTTAGCTGTCCACTGTTCCACATTGCACATTACAACTACAGTAATACAGGCCTAGTGGCAATGCTTTCCTAATGCTGTACTGTTAGAGACTCAACAAAAGCATTTGATTAAAACATTTATCTATTTGTTCTCCTGCCTGTGCACAAAGTCATTAGAGTTTGTCATTTGCCTGTTGGTAACGCAGCAGTCCTTTATGCCCTCCATCCACTTTATCCCAGGAAAATGGTGTGATTTTACAGGGTTCATTTCAAATCTGAAGGCAATATACCTGAACATTAAGTTTAGGCCTTTCAAATGCCATTTATGTATTCCTATATATATTTATTTAGAGGAATGTGTATTACATCTCCACACTAACACTGTAAAATATACAGTATATACTATGTCGAATTGATTGAGCCAAACATGCTTGTGTACATAGATTCTACTTACTGTATTTGCAAAATGTCACGTCAGATTGCATGTGCAGACCAGATAAATACCTGCAGACTTCAAGTTTCTTTGATGTTTTATAAAATGTACTCATGCATCGAAGATGAAAATATCATCACAAGATTAATTTGAGACTGTATGGATAAGATATTGATGTTGACAGATACTCATGGAAAAAGCAGTCATTGCTGTACAATGTGCACCTAATATCATTTACTTTCTGTAAGTGATTTCACAGTCATTTGTCATCTTTTGCATGATCATTATCTTCAGTCCTTCTCAGTACCTGAGATAATCATCTCAGGTACTTAAATGCGTCCCTGTTGTTTTACATTAGGAATATACTGATGCTTTTTTTCCCAACCAGACTTTCATAACGTGTATGTCTAAAGGTGAATCTCTCTTTTAGTGTGTGGTACCTTTCTTCATACTATAAAAGGCAAACAAGACTACAAGTGGTCTAGCCATGCTAGTCCTCTGTTAGGCTGTAATGCTCATTAAAAGGAAAGCAAATTCAAGGTTTGTGTTAACACATTCAAGATCTTACAGTAGTTAAGTGTATTAGCATGCTCACATTCTTTGACCTGCTAATTAGCGAAGAATGTGAGCTCCTCTCTCTTGCTATACCCAAATATGATAGAGTATTCATCCTTGGTGACTTCAATATCCATGTATGTTGTCCTTCTAACCCTCTTTAATGTGATATCTTGGAACTTATTGAGTCATTTAGTTTAAACCAAATTGTTGAAGGTGCCAGGTATGCGCATACCTTAGATCTGGTGCTCTCTACTGGTTTTTTCCCCATGTGAATCTCGTTGACTTTTATGTCTCAGATCATAAAGTTGTTTTTAATGTTCCTCTATCCCTTCCCACAGTAAGCCTTGTGCCTTTCACGTGTTCTTACTGCTGATTCTGCCAGTAAATTCTGTGAAGCTTTCTCCAATACCTTAACCTCATGCTCTTTCATGCAGCAACAGTGCCTGGATGCCTTGGCTAATTCTTTTAACAATATCTGCCTCTCTATCCTCGACCATATTGCTCCTCAGAAAGAAAGTCAGAAAGAAAAAACATAAACCTTCTCCATGGCTCAATGAGCACGCTCGGGCCCTCAAGAGACAATGCTGAAAAGCTGAACGTATATGGAAAGCCAGTAGGTTACAAGTCTCCCTTGACATCCTAAGAAGTCACTTGGTCAACTATCAGACTGTTGTTAAAGAGGCAAGATCAGCCTATTCCTCCAGTTTGATTTCTAGAAATTCTCATAACTAAAAAGTCCTATTGAAGGTTATTGACTCTGTCGCGAGTGGCTCATCTACCTCTAATACTGAATCTAGCCCTGAATTAGCGGAGGGATTTCTGAATTATTTTGTCAAAAAGGTGGATAATATTAGGACTCTGATTGTTTAAGACACGCGTGTCCTATCTGTCCCCCCCTCAAACTGTGCAGTGCTGACTCAATTTCAGCCAATTTCCCTCTTAGTCCTAGAAACCACTGTCTCTCATATTAAATCCTCTTCCCAGCTCCACATTATTCCCTCTAAACTTTTAAAAGATGTATTGCCCACTGTCAGTCCCTGCATCCTATCAATTATTAATTGCTCCTTGGCCACTAGTATTTTTCCTTCTTATTTTAAACATGCAATTGAGCAACCCATGTTAAAGAAACCTAATCTTGACCCACTCACCCTCAGCAATTACCAACCTATTTCTAAAATATCCTTCCTATCTAAAGTGTTGGAGAAAGTTATTGCCTCTCAACTGATTGCTTATATGAGTGCTAACAGTATTTTCGATAACTAGCACTCTGGTTTTAGAGCTTTACACTGTACTGAGATGACCTTAATTGACGTGACAAATGACTTACTCCTTGCTGCAGATAAAGGTGAAAGCTCCATTCTGGTCCTGCTAGGCGGCCTTTGATACAGTAGACCACTCCATCCTTCTACAGCGTCTTGAAACTTGGGTTGGCTTAAAAATATCTTCTTTCAACTAATTACTCTCCTATCTGTCGAATAGAACATTTTCTGTTGTTGTTGGAAATTCTCCATCTTCTTTCTCCCATTTCATTCATGGAGTTCCTCAAGGGTCAATCATGGGTCCGTTACTGTTCTCCATTTACATTATATGCTGCTCCTGGGTCAGGTCATTAATAAACATAATGTACAGTACCACTGTTACGCTGACAACACCCAGTTATATGTTCTGTTACAATCCACTATTCATAGCAGTCTAAGCCAACTTACGGTCTGCCTTTCTGATATCAATTGCTGGACTTCTCTAAACTTCCTCAAACTTAACGATGACAAAATGGAAATTATCTTGTTTGTTTGGTTTCAGTCAGATAGCCTGCAATCTTGGATCCCTATCATAGAATATTAAGCCAACTGCAAGAAATTTGGGTGTTTTATTTGACTCTGGCCTCTGTTTTGATGACCAAGTAAAGAAGGTTGTTCAGTTATGTTTCTTTCAACTTAACTTAATTTCAAAAATTAGATCCTTATTATCCTTAGAGGATTTACACAGGGTTGTCCATGTCTTTATTTTTTTGCGTCTAGATTTCTGTAATGCCCTCTACACAGGTATTACTCAGGCTTCCCTCTATTGCCTTCAATTGGTTCAAAATGCGTTTCAAGAAAACAAGACCATACAACTCCAATCCTAGCCTCCCTGCATTGGCTTCCACTTCATTTTCATATTGAGTAGTGGCTTACTTGTCGTTCCCAGAGCCTGACTGGTGACTAAGGGCTATCGGCCTTTTGCAGTCCAGGCTTTTGTCTCTGCCTGAATTTGATCTTCTGAATTTTTTAATTCATATTCTATTATTATTGTTTTAATTGTATCTTATCTCTTTGTGAATCACTTTGTAACATTGTTAAGAAATGTGCTATATAAATAAAAATATTATTATTGTTGTAAATACAAAGAACAACCCAGGCTGATGGGAATGCCATTAGTTTTGCAGCTATTTGATCATAAACCATAAAGTATTTGACAGACTGAAATGATGGTGATGATGATGCTAGAGGTAAAGTTAGGGATCACCAAAGTTATTACATTTCATCCTATGTGGAATAGATGTCTATATGAAATTTCATGGCATTTTACTCCGGAAATGTCAACATTCTGGCAGTGCTAGAGGAATAGTCAGGGGATCACCAAAGTCATTTGGATCATCTGGAGTTCATGAGCCTTTGTACAAAATTTTATGGCAATCCATCCCATATTTGTCGAAATATTCCAATCTGGACCGAAGTGAGTAAAAAAGTAAAAAAATCAGCCAATTGGGTTAAAACATTTCACTACAGTATATTACAGAATAACATCAAATAGATCTTAAATTCTGAAGTAGAGATTAAATGATTTGTTAATTATGCAGTTTAACCATCATAGCTATGTACATTTTCTTCTGTGTTATTATTAATTTAGAAGAAGAGCATCCAACTGCTGATAAAAAATGTGGATATTCACAGTAAATTGGCCTGAGCAGTGAACATTGCCTTTCATGAACATCTCCTTGAAGGTTTGCCGTCAACGAAGGCTAGATCTGAGACTGAGCGCAGTTCGTCCCAAGCCCTATTTGGCCTTGGTGAGCTGAATAGAGCACAGAAGCTTGCTATGTTCATTTGGACTACTTGTGCAGAAAGATGAAAATGTGAGTGGTTTAGTGCTCTTAAGTTAATGATCTCGGTGCATGTTCCCTCACTTCCTTCAGGGCATCTCATTGTGGAGAATAAGTAGCGGGAGCTGTGGGCCGGTGCCTGTCACAGGGTCTTGGCTGAAATAATGACTTGAACAGCCCAACAGGCTGAGGTAATAGTAATAACTGTCAGACTCCGTCTCCCATCAGTGCTCACATCCCCCTAATTTAGGATTAATTCCTGCTGTACTCTAGAAAGCCCTGAGTTGCTGAATGTCTTGCCATTTTCTTTGAACTTCTCCAAAATTATGTTCCTGCAAACTGCTTTATCTCAGTTTATCACAAACTTGGCTTTTTTTTATATAGGACATATAAGAAAATTTAAGTTATAGCAATAGCAGCTCTAAATTGGTAGATGTTTCTTAAATAAGTGGTGCTTTTACTTTTATGTATGAGAGGAGGTCTTACTGTACATACTTTTATTTAGTTAGTAAGTAGCGGTGAATTGCACTGGTTGTGTCTCTGCTTCCAGTTCTTCTTGTCTGCTGGGAAATGGGGTTTCAGCTGTCTTTGATGTGCAAAACTCGCCGTCTGTCACCTTGTGATAATTTCCCTTTTTTTCCCTCTCCACAGTGTCCCCCCAAAAGTTTGATGATTACCTTTCTTGCTCCAGGTTACAGACATGGGATCTTCGTTTCCACCCTGTAGTATGTTTGAAACAGAGACACTTTTTTTTATTTGTGTGGAGATACTGCACCATTGTATTTTACACTTCTAAACAAGGTTGATGGATTCTTCCCTTAGAAAACGCTTTGCCAGTTGGAGCAATTATGTGTGCAGTGACATCGCCTGTTATTGTTTTTAGTACAACTTTATGAAAAAGTTTGCTGCTTCCTTGTTTTTGCCTTAGGCTACTGTTTCTATTTTTTCTCCCAAGTGCACTATTGAAACAAGTTCTTGGTTGCTCTCCCAGTGAAAGTTAATGACTCTTATTTTAAATATAGCCTTTACCACTCAAATCAACAGTGTAATCACACTTTGGGGAAATTGGCTATTGATCATTCTGTCTTGTCCGACATAATGACCAGCGCCACCGCCAACAGTTCTAAAAGCAGCTTTTAATTCAAATGGAAAATTCCTTGATTAATTCAAATGTTTCCTGCCCAAAACAATGCAAGTGCAAAAAGTCATACTTTATTTCCACTGAAATATAATGTAATTGATTTGATGTCTCTTTGCTGTCACCAGCAGGCTTTGCAATTGATTAAGACTCACTGAGTTACTGTGGTGCTCAGAATGAGTCGATGTGTCTGACCCTCTAGGCAACTTTCTTCTCACTGGAGGCCTTCAACATATGCATACATCAGCTAACTACCTCCTACAGCACCATGTCCTTACCACAATACCAATAAAACACTGACACCAGCATGTTGATGTAACATTGATCTCTGCTGTCATATAATCAAGAAACTGCATATTGCTGTTCTTAATCTCATGTATGCCTCCGAACGTTGCGGACTGTTTGTGTACAAGGATTACATGTATAATGTGAATTTTCTACCCGGCTTTGAATGAAGCTATTATCCCCGTTTGTTTACTCAAACCACAACTAAAGAGTCTCTTTGAGATTCGTTCAATCCTGTTGTTTGCCAGCCCAAGCTGTCAGCGCACTATGCAGTTCATATGTAGATCACACCGTTCTGAAGCACTTTAAAACCACTGCACTGAAACCATGATAGTGATTCATGTCGTTACCAGCTTTGTGTCTCAAAGGGAATCCTTTTTTTTGCTGTGCATGTTTTAGTCCCATTGTTGTGATCGCAGAATTCCACTATTGAGAATGTCTTTTGAAAGATCCTTCATTTCGACCATTAATAACTTATTACTTGTTTGATCCCAGTCATGGGTGTTCACTTCACGTGTGTCTGAAGATATGTAGTCGTGGCGAAACATGTTAAGTTTCGAGTGGTGTTTGGCTGACAGTTTTTTCTTTTCCTTTTTATCCTCATTCGCAGTTACTCAGTGCAATTTTGAACATAGAGTCATTCTCACTTTCCTATGATTGGAAGACTGAAAGTGTGTGATAAGCATTGAGTGTCGGACAGATAAAAGCTTTTTCCTAGGCTGTAGGCGTCCCTGTACAAGAGGCCCCTGATTGGTCCTTTGTCTCTCTTATTCTCTCAGAGCTCAGCCGGCATTTCTGCTCCCGAATCATCCCCGCAACCGAATATATTCATTGAATAATACAAGAAGCGAGTGTTGGGTCATGTGCTAGACACTCATTTTGCTCTTCCCCTTGTGTTCTATGGGAGCAGACATGTTAGAGACAGAGAGTGCTTGAAAAAAAATAGAGACATTAGATAAATTGCCTCACAATTTTTACTGGCTACTCCCTGTGCCATAAAATGATCTTTCTCTAGTTGGACCATTTTTTACAAAATCATCACTTTGAAAATAGACTTGTTTGATTGAATGTTTCATATAAAGCATCTTATTAATTCAACCCCATTAGATGGAAAAGCAGGCAATGCCTCAAGGGGGAATATACAGCTATCTGTTTTATGGCTGCCACATATTTCTGGAGTTACAATTCAAAGAAATAGCTGTTAATGTCTGTGCTACTTGGGGGTAAAATTATAGTCTGAAACAAATGCTCTCTCGAGTGGAACGGAGTATTGATCTGCATCTGGGACCGCGTGAAATGTGTGAAGCTTTGACGAGGTGTTCTTAGATGTACATAAAGTAACAGACATTTAATGATAGAACTAGGTACTCTCCTGTTTGGTTCCCTCTGCTTATGTGTGAGACAGAGGCAAAAGCAATACTCCATATATGACTGACCAATCTGCATTTATATAGTCTTAAAAGCTGTAGCACAAATCGAACAGGCAAGGCCGACGCCTGAGGAAATTACTAGGCATTTCCAAATAATGGCTGTGGAAATGGAAACCATGCCAACCAAGTTTAAAATATTTGTGGGTTTAGATCTGTTCATTTGTATCAGAAAGACATTACTCTGATTTAGCTACAGTAAAACAGGGGGCTGACATGTCTTTAACTGTTACACCTTTAGCGCTCTCAGTCCCAGCTGCAGTGCACTATTAGTTGTAGTGTGCAAAATGTCAGCTCCATTAACCTATCTGAACACTTTCCTGTGGGCTTTCTCAGCAAGCTAACTGGACAGCAAGGTTACTTTGCATAATGCATGATAATCTGACATTTTAAACTGTCCTCACCAGAAAAACAAAGACATCATTGGTTGTTTCTTCAAAAGCCTAAAATGATCCATGTTTCTGTTTACCTGACAAGGACCTCTTGTGGCTGTGTGAATAATTACTGTTGTCTGTTAGAAGTAAAGGCAGAAGTAGCCTGATGTTGTTAGGGGCAAATGATTATAACAAATGGTTGTACAGTTAGATTTGGCAGAAAAAGCTCTGCTGTTTGAGGGAGATCTCAATGAATCAGAGCAGCAACAGGGATTCTGATGAGATCTAATCCCCTAAAAGACACACATTCAGTCTTTTCAATCAATTACACAAAATACCACACTCTCTGACACATCAAAGTAACAGCGATAAGTGTAAGGTTACATTGTCCACGCTGTTCACCTGCATGAGTATGATTGGATGTTACTAGCCACACAGCTGGGAATGAGCCAGTCATTGTGAATCATATTGTAAACGGCTGATGCCAATCAGCCAATACAAGCGTGACTCCAGTGCTCTGCCTGAACTAACGCTATGCTTCATATGTATCAGTCCACGCCGACTCTGTGTGTCAATAGACAACCCAGTGAAACGTAAGTGTGTCTAGTGAAACGTAATCTCCATCATCAGTCGTTCAAAGCCACAAATCTACTTCCTGTATGCTGTGAACATGTGAACTACTTCAACAAAAAAATCGTAACTCANTGGTCACATGATAACAGGTGGTCATACATAGAGAAGAGATTGTAACCCATTTCTTTTAAAGATGGCCTTTGGTTTCGGATGTGGATGGCCTCCTTGATCTTTCTCAGGCTGCCCACTGACTCCTGGTTGAAGAATTTGACCTCTTCCCAGTGGATGCTGTGACTGGTTTTGGCCTTGCGTTCACAGACAGCTAATGCTGTCTGTTTGCAGTGTTCAGTCAGTCTGTTGTCCAGGGTCCCTGTTGTTTCACCAATGTAGCCTTCCCTATAGTTGTTGCATGTGATGTCATACACCGCTTTTGTCTTCCTCCATGGGGAACTACTACTACAGCACTGCCGGTGAAGTACTGTATATCACTACGGACTGGTGAAGACATTTGTTTTTTGTGGCTGCCGTCCTTTCATCAGCTCAGTTGTGCTGCTGAAAGAACAGGTGGTTCTGAGGACAATGATAGCTGTAACAGAGTTTGGAGTTTTAAGTCTGGTGTGAATTTGCTCTGCTCCTCTTGGTTGTTAGTATTGCTGCTGCTGTCTCATACTTGGACAGACCATAAAGTCCTGCATCTCAAGACCATATCTTGCAGTATAGAAACCTGAGTCAGACCCAGAATTTGATAGTGAATATAATTATTTTTAAATGGTGCCGTTTCATTACTTAAAGAAGTTGAATTACTGACATCGTGCTTTATGCACTTAAAGAACATCTCTGTTGGCACAATCTGCTTCAAGACTAGTTCTAGGCAGTTCCTGTTTTCCATAATACCACCCCATGGACACTGCATGACATTTAGAATAAAGACGATACTTATATGAATGATGACCTATAGTATTGGATTATGGTATTGCGTGTAAAAACTGTGCTCTGGGGAATTGTAAGCATTTTAATGAACCATTATATGCTCCACTTTGTCTTGAAATGATGTGGACTAGCAGGCTCCTTTTGTATTCTGTACTGTCCTACCTATGATTGATTACAATTGTCTGAGGCTGACCAGTTTATTAATCGATTCAGCAAAACCTCAGAGTCCCCTGTAGGTGATTTGAAGCAAAAGACTTTTTTTCACTTTTCCTGGGATGGCTGGAGTAGAGGTGCAGTGGGACTGATTGTAAATCATGTTGAAACACAACAAAGCCGCCCCTAAACTGTATGTGGAACCTAGTATTTAGGCCCATAATGTAAGAATTATTAGCTGTGTTAATATGCAAACCCACTGCAGAACATTAGTTTCAAAGCTTTGGAATAAAGTTTACCTATTTTCATATTGCTTTCTAAATTATTTAAATGATTTATTGAGTACCTTAGTGATTTAGTTAACATGGTGATTGCTGTAATTAAATTTAAGTTTGCACACAGTGATATATATTTCTTTGCACTCACTACCTTAACAGTACAATGACTGACTAAACTCTAGAAATGCAGTAACTATTAATCTACTGTCTAATAGGTAGTTTTTCATTAGACTGCAATCTGCTGCTGTGCCATGCTGATAGCAACTGTCATCAGAAGCCTTGATGCTGCATGGCACCAACCACGTTCCCATACGACAGGGTTGGTATGGAAAAAGTAATTGCTTAAAGAAAAACTGTATTTTTTGCACATACTCACTCTCTGTAGGCTTGAAATGTGGATTTGAAAATACTGTAGTTTACACTTTTGTGGAAGATGACAACACTTACAATAAATTGCACTAAAGACCCAGAGTCACAGCAACAAAAGAAAGAAAGGGATGTCAAACATCCATAGAAACTTCCCAAACCCACCCTGCAGCATGATCCAATTTTCCCCTGGTGATCCACATGTTCATTATGTTCCAAACAAAATTCACAAATTTGCATTTTGAGGGTTTCTGGTATGCCACAGCCTGGGCTCAGTGAGCTAGACAAAGAGGGAGACCACACAGGATTTTAAACAATATTTTATTTGAAACTAAGACAAAAGCAATGTAATAAATGAATCTGTAGTCTGTAAGTCAGTGGTGGTTGCAATGTTGAATGTGTAGTGTTGTGAAGGCAAAACAAAAAGGAAAACCAAACCAAAAAGGTAGATGATGATTGTGAGAGAGAGAGAATGAGAAGCCAGCCTGCCCAGGTGCAAGACATCATGTTAGATGGCCCCGCCCATCTCTACCTGCAGGCAAAGGGAAAAAACAGAAGACAGCAGCAGGAGTTGCCACTGACCCCTCACATGACTCCTGCCAATACATGTCAGCTGGACAACCAGAGCTCTTGCTGACCTATGGGTTGGACGGGTATTTTTATATGGCACACTGCATACATGAATGAGAACAATTTTTAAGTTAAAACCATCACGAAATTAAAGCTTACCAGTACATATAGGTGTAGCAATGTGTTTCTATACAGTGGTGTGTATGTGCATGTATGTATGGGACAGAGCCGCTAATATTGCTCTAAACTCTGGTATAGAGGTTAGGTTGGCCTTGCAAGTAAAGCTAGGTTAATATTATAGTTAGCTTGGCATGCTAACATTAGTGGCTTACGTTAGAGCAGAGAAACACACTGTTTGATCCATTCTTGTATTTTTGGTCTTGGAAAGGCAATAAAAAACGAAACCAACCTCCAAACTTTGCATACTGTCGAGTGTTGCTCTTACTACTGCCCCATGCACATTGCTTCTGCAAAGTTTGACAGACCTGCGGTGCCTAGTTACAGTTGCGATGATTGGACAATCACTATTTGTGGGGGTGAATTTAGCGAGTGGTCAATTGTGAAATGGAATATGATAGGGCAGTAGAATAACAAAAAGTAAAATTTGAAAGCTTTTTACAATTAATTTATGATTAAAGAAATAGAATCATGAACTAGCATTCGTTTACTTTGAGTATATTAATGCATAATCAATTCCTAATGCTCTGCTATATTAAATTAATCAATTTATTAACTGATTAAATACTGTTAAATTCTGTAGTATTCTGTAATATATCCATATTCTGACTGTGGTGACAAAATGCAGACAAAATTGTTTTCATTGTTGTTTTGCTGTATTTTTACTTGCACATGCTTATAGTGGCAGTATGATTGTTGTATTGTCTTATTACTGGTTGTACATTTGCTTTTGATATAAAATACACAGTAAAGCAAATGTTGTCCTCAGTCCATTCTTGATCATGCAAACTACACTGTGTTCCAAATTATTATGTAAGTGACGTATCAGTAAGATTTCAGTTCACTTAGTGTTTAGTTTTTCAGTGAAAGTTTTTGCCTGTTTTATTTGTCCTGTCTTGTTAGATAACTGGTATCAATCTCAGGTGCCTTAATTAGTTTGCTAGCTGATCTTAATCAAAGGGAAACCTTAAAGAGGTTGTTCCACATTATTAAGCAAGTCTCAGTTCTCATGCAATATGGGGAGGAAGAAAGAAGATGAAAAGCGTGAAATAGTGCAATGTCTTCAAAAGGCATGAAAACAATCGATATTTCGTGAAAACTGAAGAGAGATCATCGAACTGTGTGATTCAGAGCACAGATGAATTTGGTCAGATAAAGGCTTATTAAGGAAAGTTTCTGTCAGGCAAATTAATACTGTTAAAAGGGCAGCTATAAAAAAGCCACTGTCGAGCAGCAAACATGTATTTGAAGCTGCTGGTGTCCCTTGAGTCCCAAGAACCTCGCGATATAGAATCTTCCAGAGGTTTGCGGTTGTGCGTAAAGCAGTATTTCAGCCACCCCTAAGCAATGCTCACAAAGAGAGACGTTTGCAGTGGGCTCAGAAATACATTAAGACTAATTTTCAAACAGTTTTATTCACTGATTAATGCCGTGCTACACTGGATGGTCCAGATGGATGGAGTTCTGGATGGTTGGTGAATGGCCACCTGTTCCAACAAGACTGCGACGTCAGCAAGGAGGTGGCGGAGTGATGTTTTGGGCTGGAATATTGGGAAGTGAGATGGTGGGTCCCTTTAGGGTCCCTGAGGGTGTCAAAATGACTTCCGCAAAATATGTTCCTTACCGACCATTTCCTGCCATGGTATAAAAAGAAGAATTGTGCCTTCTGGAACAAAATTATTTTCATGCAGGACAACGCACCATCCCATGCTGCAAAAAACACCATTGACTCCTTGGTTGCAATGGGCATAACCATCATCCCCTGGCCTCAACCCTATTGAGCACCTAAGCAGCATCCTTAAAAGGAAGATCTATGAGGGTGGGTGGCAGTATTCCTCTGAACAGCAGCTCTGGGAGGCAATACTGGCATCCTCAAATGAAATACAGGCAGAAACTGTACATGGGCTTACAAGTTCAATGGGTGAGAGAGTTGTTAAAGTTTTTTGAAAAATGATCTGTTCATGCAACAAATACAACAGATTTCTGGTTGGAATTCGTTATGACCTCTTGAATGTTTTCAAACTGCGTTGTGCTTAATAATTTGGGACAATGTATTTTGTTCTGTTCAAAATATTAAAAAAAGCTCATCAGTGGTTTTGCTTGTAATAACATCCACATTATAATATAATTGTTCAGGATAAAAAAACAAACAAAAATAGCATGTACATAATAATTTGGAACTCAGTGTAATGAAGAATGGATTGTTTTGAGGAAGTGACAAAATAAGGGAAGCTGTCAGTAAATATTTGACCAACATCATGGGCATATTGGAACAAAATTGTAGACCAGGATCTGAAAGCGGAAAACAAGTACAAGACTTTTACGTTACTTCAGAGACAGACTATTCTTTTTGGGGTTACGAAAAGGTTGTTTCCATATATGGAAGCAATAATAATCATGTCAGTGTCTGGATGTCCTCTAATCTTGTGTCTTTTTCCATCACACAGCTGTCTGCCACCTCCACATCCCGAGCGGCCTTCTTGCAGTGCCTTCGTTGGGGGATTTGGTGCCCCTTTCAGGAGCCGGCTGACTGGAAGCGGGAAGAGATACAGCTTGTTCTGCAAGGAGGTGCAAAGCCAAACCCTCACGGAGTCATGGTCTACAGCACAGAGATGCCTGCCAAAATTCAGAGCCCTGCGCCACTCTCAGCTGCAGGCACAGCTCAGGTAACACAATAGCACAGAGGAACGTCTTTGTCGAAGGAACAAAATGTAAAGAATGCGTTGAAAGGTGTTAAGACAAGTTGCTGTTTTCAGCACCTTTCAACACTCACACAGATGTTTCCCTTAAGACAAAAACTTCCACATTATCTAAATTGTTTGGCATTATGTGGCGCACTAAGATATTTGATAAGTTGTCTTTATTGGTAGGCCCTCATACAGTACCACTGTGAGGTCAGATTACATCATCCTTTAAAGCTATGCACTGTAAATCATCATCGCAGTTTACAGCACAAGTCATATCTTTTTACTGACAGTATCAAAATTTTCAAAGGGTGAAAAAGTCGTCATCTTATGATGACTTTTCGCACCTTAGCTGTGAATTTTCACACAGCTCAGGTATTTGAAAATAACTACACGTCCCCGCCACATATCTCCTTCTTCTGTTTGCTATCTCATTCATTTGAGTTCTGTCCCTCCCTACAGAATCTGAACTGTTTATTCTCCAAGTGTTTTTTTCTGTGTTAATGAAATATCTGAATGTTTCTCCTCTCACGGAGGTCTCGGAGGCGAAAGATATGATAACGTTTCGGCTGTCGTCCAGTCTGGAGAGGAAGGCGTCGAGCCCAAAGGCATCTCTGAGGACAAAGCGGGAGGATGTGTCACGTCAGAGAAGATCACCTTCATCACCTTCACAGGGTAAATATTATCATATAATACATAATGGCTTTTTAAGCACATATTAGTTGCTTGGAATAGGAGCAAGCTAATTAGAAGAGATTTCCTCCAAGAAGGAGGAGAGAGGCTCTTTACTGCTCACAGCTTTTAAAGAACCCAAATTTTTGTTTCTCTGTGACAAAGGTTTGTTTATTGGACCAGAAAGTGTGAGGTCTGTTTCTGCAGTTTCTTTTGTGGGTGCATCTCAAGTGTTTGGCAACACCCAGGTGTAATCAGCCAAAGTTCTAAGCAACAAGGATCAAACTAGCCTGTCCTCTGCATATAATGCAGCCCCCACCTCTGCAGTGTTATCTCAATTGCACCACCTGCTCTCTGCATGATTAGCATGCTTCATGATTGGAGTCTGAGGGGAATAAAGGGATAAACTCAAAGAGAAGACTCTGGCTGTCCATTAGGGCCTCTTGATCTTGAACAAGCCTTACTTTCTAAGAGGGGAACTCTGGCCTGAACATAGACAGCAACACACACATCTGGTATTTTCACTCTTTGGATTCTGACTAAATTGTGCTTTTAAAGACAAATACCAATACCAATATTTTTTTAGTATTTTTATTTTCAGTCAGTGATACCTAGTATTTGTGCCAAAATGATTCAGTATCTCTATCGATGTGAAGTCAGTCTGTAAAGTCTGTGTGCCTTCACTTTCTCTTCCAAATAAATTTGGCTAACCTAGCGGTTTGTTTACAACCATCTGACTGCTCATGTTTCTCACCCCAATCAAGTTTTTTAGCCATGCTAGCAGCAGACAATGTTGGTCCATCAGTTTTGTTCAGTCTGAAATATCTCAGCAGCTACTGGTTGGATGGCCATGAGTTTCGTACAGACATTCATGGTCCCCAGAGGATGAATCCTACCAAATTTGGTGATTCCCTGACTTTTCTTCGAGCACCATCAGCAGGTCAAAGTTTTAATTTATCCTGTGAAATATCCCAACATCTACGAGACGAACTGGCACAACATTTTGTACAGATATTCCCAGAGGATGATTCCTAATTATGTTGATGACTTTTCCTCTAGCGCCACCACATTTATGGTTTTGAGTGTAATTCTCAACCACTGTTGGATGGATTGCCAAGAAACGTGGTCCACATATTCATGTCCCCCTCAGAATACTCACATTGGTAGTCCTCAAATTTATCCTGTAGTGCCACCATCAGGTCAAAATTTCTATTTGTCCAGTACTTTTAATGTTAATGACCAAATACCTACAAACCCGCTAGCATGGCTGTTCCCAGATCTTAGCAATTGTTTTGGTACAGTGTTATTATTAGTGTAAGGAATGATGGCCAAACTTTTAAAATGTAAGTTGTAATATACCGGAATTGTTCTTTAATGTAGTGCAATAGGACTACTGCATTGGGTTGGGTCTCAGCCCATAGTTGTTTCATTTTTGCAGATTTTAAGTCCTTTGTTTCCCTTATTCTGTTTCTGCCTCTTGGCGAAAAGCAAATAACTAAGCACTTAAAGCACAATTTGCACATATTCTCAGATAAGATTCCAATGTAATAAATATAGTAGTAGCAAATATTTTTACAGTTTCAGCCTGGAGATTCATTATTAACTTTGGGAATCCCCCCCATGGACAACCTGTGCTTAAGTCTGTACTTAGGTCATGTGATGACACCTGAAGTTCCATTCGGAAAAAGCTTGTAAGTGAACCTTATAAGACTCAAGGGTATTTTATCACAGATTGTCACAGTTATTCACTAAACTGCAAACAACAATTTCTCCAAACTTCCATGAACGTGTTGTTGTGCTGGGAAATTTCTAAAAAATACCTCCTCTGACTCAACTGATGATCCCAGTGACAATGACATACTGTTTTCCCGAATCAGTGAGATCGTTGTGGCAGAATAGCTTCAGTGTGCATTTAAAAAAAACAATTTTGTGGCAACACACATCAGCCACTGGTGTCACCACGCATATTGGCTGTTCTTTGCTTTCTATAAGTGCAGTGATTAAGAGTGTGAAAATAAACCTGAACCAAGTCCCTGTTTTTTTTCCCTTTTCTTCAGATTTTAAGGGGGTTATCAGTGTATGCTGCTGAATTTCTCTAACAGAAGCTTTTTTATTCCGTCGTTCCCAATTAAGCGTGACCGTTCCACGATATCCCTCCTAAAATAACTCCTGAACCCCAAGCTTTAAAGAGGCCTCCCACTGAAACAAAGTTCTGATTAGATATTCCACATCCCGCACACAGCCAAAGATAAATGATGTGCCACCGTCTGCATCTCTTATTGAAACTGCTGATTTGCTCTGTGTCTGTCCGTGAATTGATTAAAAGTGTAGTAAACGCTAAACACAGCCACTAAATCCCAGTGACGGGAGAAAGAACTTGAGTGGACCCCGGTCGTATACTCAATGATTTCCCCACTAATGACGCTGTTAACTTATCTTGGGAGAGAAGAATAGCGTTGATCAGGGCCTACTCCATGGGTGTGTGGAGAAGGCTTTTGGCAAAGTCTATTAATGACATTTTAATCAGTGCTCAAGTGTCCTCAGAGGATCTCCCAAGAAGACAGAATGATTTGGGCTAATGTTCAGAGGAGAATGATATCATGAATCTCTGTCATTCTTTGATTTAAGCGCCTTAATCATCTTTGACTTTGTTTTTCCAAGATTGTGTATGTGTGGGTGCATGGATATGCCTGTAAGTGTGCTGCTTTCCATTGCAGATAGCTTATTTAGACAAAAATGAAATTCATGGCCAGTCTGAAATATGTAATTCATGTCTTTGATGCATGTATATTTATTAATGAGGAAAGAGCTCACTGCATTTCACAACCTTTGAATGTGTTAGAAAGAAACAAGACACTTTTCCAATCCTATCTTCTCGGAATGAACCTCTAAGTTATTCATGATGGACATCAACATGACTTCCAGTTAGAGGAGTGGAAATTCTCGTGAAGTCCATACATTTTCAGTTATCTATAATTTAGCTACAGAATCCCTTGTTGTTTATGTGACCATCCCACATCACTCTCTGCTTCTAATGATAGGCTGAGAGGAGTAAAATATTGAGGCGATCTCGCTGATTTGACACAGATGCTCATTAATGAATTTTAATGATGCATCATCTTTACATATTTAAATGTATTCTTCCTCAATCCCCGGTGTCTTGTGCGCGTATAGGTGCTTGTATCTGCCTCTAGTACATCTGATAGTTTTCTCAGCTGTCAAGAAGGTCTCTCATTGATCATGAATAAACGGCCAATTGCACGTCAGTCCCGCTAATGAGGTGAAACACATTTTCACCCGCTCGAGACGTAAAACCGTGAGAAAACAGAAAGCCCTAAAAACAAAATGGCTGCCGAGGGGGGGATGCCAGAGCACATTTGTGACAGAGAACCAGCCAGTCCTGCACCATGTCCACTCTGTGTGCATGCAGTCTGAACAGATGGGAGCTACAGTAAGACACCCCAGGCAACTGAAGCAATTTCCAAAAGGCCAGTCAAGCCCAGCACAGAGAGCGAGAAAGAGTGGGAGATGAGGACAAAGAAATACTGGAAAGCTTTTCATTTCAGTATTACCATGGCTACCTACCAAAAGCCTCAGGAAGCATTGTTAGACTTTAAACTCAGTGTGACATCTAAATCCAACTCTGCCTCCTGATCCGTGTGAAATTGGATAGATTTGTCACTGATTGTAAGTAGTATTGGTATCCCAGTGTTCAGTGGAGTTATTTACTTTGCTGAAGTTACTCTGTACACATTGTTACAGTATATTCTTTATACTTCAGGATGCCACCTGACTGCAAATCCAATCAACAAGAAAGCAATCTGAAAATATGACATTTTACCGTCAACTTCCATTCCCTCTCACGAGCTAATATTCCATTTAATGTCTAACCACGCTATAAAATCAACAGTGCTGCCAGGTATGCAGAGCAATGTTGTTAACTGAGCTTGTTAAACACTGAACTGGAGTCGTTTGCACATAGCCAAGATACAGTATATGCAGATGAGGACATCAACGGGAACAATACTTAGTGCACTTAGTTTATACTTACTGTTACTGTTTACACTTTACAAGGTGCATGTACATTCAGTAAATGTATAATCTTTGTCTTTGTTTTGCTTGTGTGTTTTTCAGGTCAAAAATATATTCCACCAGCTTCTCCTCCAGAATCTCCTCAAGGCCCCGGGGTAAGACACCTTGTCGCCTACTCAAGTGTACAGTTGACTAAAAAAAGCCTTAAAACAGCTAGTGCCATGACAAAAAGGTTTTGTCTGAAGTTCCAACTTCCTCACGAAAAGCAAGTCTACAGCGCGAGCATTTTAGCTGCCTTTTGTACTCACATTTCTCTCAAAAGAAATAAAATCGTGCTGTCAGTGGGTCCACACAGGATCAGCTTTTCTAATCTGTCTGTCTGTAAAGCTGCATTCATGGACCTTTTTTTGTTTGTTTGTTTGTTTGTTTGTTTGTTTGCCATGTAGGGCAGCGGAACAAGCTGAAAATACAACATCTGACATATTATCATTGTGCAAAGTTGTCACGGCTAACAAACAGTTGCCTATTTACACATCAGCAGCAGTCACAACATTAGCATTCATTTGGAGTTGTGTTTCTGTCCACTTAATAAGTGCAGTGTTCCCTCTCCTTTGCTCTGTTTTGGTCTCCACCAACTCCTGAGAAAACTGTCCGACTTTCTTCTCCAGTTGGTCACTGACTTTGTTTGTCTGCCATCTGTGGAGCTGCAGGGAAATCATTTTCTGTGGATTTATCATTAGTAGCGCCCCCTTTCACATCACACATTGCCATTTGATTCATTGTCAATCTAAAAAGTATTGATTAGTAAAGCTGAGTCATTTATCAAGTAGCTTTATGTAAAGACGTGCTTCATATAATAAAAATATAATAAATTAAATACTTTGAGGATTTCTGTTGCCAGACAAAATAAACAATTGTCAGACATTTCTTTGGGCTTTGATAACTTTTAAAGGGTATTTAACATAATTTTTGCTATTTTATCGACTAAACAATGAAAAGATTTAGTTAAAAAAAAGTTTAATTTATTGATAATAAATAATTGGTAATTGTTGTAGCCTAATTTACAACTGTTTTATATATGGAGCTAGAATTCAATTTCAATTGATCAATAGATCTACAGTTTGATCCTTTCAATACAGTTCTCGAGAAATAATGTATTCAGAGTAGACTCAGATGGGCCTTAGGCTCTGTACACGTGATATAGTAAAGCTGCAAATACCCCACCTCTTGTTCAGGTGTAAATTAAAAATGCAAATTCTTTACAGTGTGAAGTAGGTTTTTGAAAAAAAGCTCCAGTGTAAGTTTCACAATAAAGGATTGATTCTACAGTTGTGTGTGCTATTGAATGCTCAGAACTGTGATATAAATCAGCAACAGAAAGAAAAAACATACATGCTACATGGTCTGCACACAGAAAGTACGATTTTTGTTCCTGACCCTGATCATGAGCTATTAATGAAACATACTGCTTTACCTGCGAGTCAAGAAACATTATATAAATAACTGTACTGTACTTGTCAAAGGAAAATGATATGAATGGATTCCAGTTAACAGCTGACCTGGCTGGTCAGAAATCAGGAAGCCCCTCTAGCAGTTCCCTCTACATGGATACAGCTCCCCTTCCATGCTCTTTAGACAAAGATCATAAATCTCGACTAACCCACAATCATGCTGTGTCTGGTTTGTCGACAGAAATTGCAGGTCAAGCCTATAAATTTTAAAAAATGTCAAGAAAAATGCATTATCTGTCCCAGATCCCTCAACAGCAATGTGATTAGGATGCATACTTGGCATTAGTAAAGAGAGGCATGTTTAGACATTTTTTTGATGATCTTTTCACTCACCTTTATGAGATTCCAAAACGATTGGGTCCATCAAAATATCCTGCAGCCAGAGTTTCACTGAATATGTATGCAGCTGGCTTGGGAAAGGAAAAATGGAAATGTGTGGGTGTGTGTCTGTTCAAAATGTTATTCTTGGTGAAACACAACAAAATATCTGTGTGTGTCAATCACGGAACACTTAAATCACCACAGAAACCTGGGAAATAGAAGTAATAACGATGATGATAATCATGCCTAGTTGCATCAAATCAGATTAAATGTCACATTAGCATCAGTGTATGTTCGAGGCTTCCCACAGGCAACTGATATAGTACTGATCAATTTTATAATAACTATGTAATAAATTTAACTGCACCATAATCATCCATCCATCATATCTGAGGTGGGCGATGATGACTGACTCATATCCCATTCTTAGTAAAATACCAACATCGACCATATGTATTATATACCAGCAGTGTGTGTTGCTCTGTGTGTGTTTTGCGTGTCTATCAGTCCTGGCTGAGCTAAGCTACAGGGCGTTACCATCATCCCTCAGCCTGAGTGGAAGTGCCAGTGGAGACTGGGAGTTGTGATGGATGCTGCTCTCTCTCTCAGGATGAGGCCAGGGACACACACACACACACACACACACACACACACACACACACACACACACACTCTAACATAGTGCCACAGAGCGGAGGAGGAGAGAGATCAGCTCAGTTTCAGTGTTAGCTCTCTGGGCCAGAATGAGCCAAAGTCTGTATTGTCGACTCGTTTTAAATTGAACCAACAGAGGCTGGGAGCTGTGGGAGTGCTGCACCCATGAACTCTACAAATCGACCTTCATTTTGATTAAGCAGCAAGGGCGGTGGAAGCCTGCAAGTGGGCAGCTCCCAGTGGTTAACAAGAGACGACTGTGGTCATACTGGGCAGCTCTTAGGGGATGACAGTAGAAGACGGTGGTGCTTAACTGGATATACCAGTCAGCATGAGTCTTTTTTTCAACTCTTAATTCCCAAAACATCTGGTCTACAAAACAGACAGAATTAATTTAAAAAGAGAATATGTTATTTCCACTGTGTGTTTTTGTTTGAATTTCCTTGATGATCCTAAGTATCCTTAGTATTTCCAGTGCAAATTAGTAGATGCTGATATCATATTTCCAAGGTTTATGGGTTAAAGTTCAACCACATTTTCCCAAAAGGAGCAATTAACTTTGCACCAAAGGTGAAGCACGCAATGTAAGACAGAACAAACATTTTGATAAGCTGTTATTTAAAGCAAGAGCATGTACATTTTGCCACAAGTGGCAATTAGAGCATAATGGCGTATTGAATTCAAAGAAATTATCGTTAGGCGAGCTCGCTGAGAGCAAGTAGAATAGTACCACACGCAGGAAATGAGGTCTGCCAACTGACACATTTCGTTATTTCCACAGTCATTTCTACCTTAAGTTTGCTAACATTAGACCAGTTAAGGCTGCAGGTATAAAATTGAGCGAGGGTGTGTGTTATAAAGCTTCTTTTATTTAGTTAAAAGAAGATTGTGTCATTTATGAAAGTGAATATTTGACTTGCATTTGTTGGATATCTGGAAACAGAACTAGAAATGAATGCTAATGTTGTTCCGTGTCTGCTAAATATGTAAATAGACAAAGATTTGCTAACACATTCGCTATAACAAGTTTGGTGTTACTATGTCAGATGTTGTGTTTTCAGCTTGTTGCTCCCAAGTGGCCAAAAAAAATCTATTTAAAGCAGCTCTAAGTTTACAGTAGATGTCCCACACACATATTCCTGAGTAAATAAGGCCGTGTAACAGATCAGTCATTAGTGCCCTGGCTGCTCGGTGTGCACAGAATAGATATCTATCTGATGGCCATCCAGGAATCTGCATAAAGAAATGAAACAGAAAACACTGTGTGAAGCCATGCCACTACTGTTGGCAGTCACTCTGCAATTCATCACGACTCCGGTGTTGCTGCAAAATTCACAAATACAGTCTCTGTGTCTCTGCCTATCTCTCTGCCTCTTATCCTTTCAAAGATACTGTGATAAAAATACACTCGTTTCAATCCTGAAATGGTTTTACCTGGTCAACAAAATTTTTCTTTCCTCTTCAACATGACTGTCAAGTGCTGATTAATCGATGGCATCCTTCTCTGAAATGGTTCTGTAAACAAGCCGTACGCTCCCGCTCTGTCTTTAGGCATTGTTGGATCTAACAACTTTCTCTCGCTCGCATAAATTATTGATCCTTGACACTCTCGGTTTGCCGTGGTGCAGAATGCTAAGGATCCTGTGGTATTTATAGCCAACATTTGGGAGAGCAGCTGAGTTTGTTTGCCTGTGTTGATGATGATTTCTCGCACCGGGCTGCGGTCATGTTTCAGGGTCGTGCTCGTGTTCTGTTGACCCAGGTGGTCTTGTAGTCTGTGGGCTGGAGGTGAGGCCATGTTTCAGTTTGTTGCTGGCAGAGGGCTGTTTGGCAGCTGGTACTGGCTCAGTCAGACCTCATTTTGCAGCTCTCTTTCGCACAGTGGTAGTTGGTGCCTTACTCTTGTATCAAATGTCTTCGCAAAACAATAGGATTCAATCATTTTGAGCAATGTTTATTGTATGACTGTTTTAGCACTCCAGCCTTTATTGCTGTGTGTGAATCCTTCTGTCTTAATACTAGAAAGTAAAGAGGTAAATATAATTATAACCATATAGTGGAAACTCATTTTCATGCTACAAAGTAAATGGATTAAAGATTGATTTTAGTGTTAAAGCATAAATTGTTTTCTCTGAAATCAACATGGATTTCTGTTAATGCTGGTGTTTGTCTTATGATAATCATACCTCACCTTAGTGATTATTGGGGGGAAAGTTCCTCAAGTCAATTTGCATTGACTTTTGCATTCATTTGTCAGAGATGGATTTTTATAAATGATCATCTTAAACTTTCATTTCTTGGATATTTGTGATGTTTTTATTTATTTATTTATCCTTTATTTAGCCAGGAAGGTCCCATTGAGATACAAGATCTCTTCTTCCAGGGAGTGCTGGTCAAGACGGCAGCTTCAGCAGTTTCACATAAAAGACAGTTTTGCATATTAGAGTACATACGATACATAAAACACAAGGGAAATAGTAAAAGAAGAGATGCATACAGGCCATACCAGCGATATCGATAACACGTTCCATCTAAGGGATTAAGTAAAACAGCAACATGTTAATTGTAAATGAGATTGTACGCATAGTTATACCAGTGTGGGGGCTTTGGAAAATCTGAATGGAAGCTATAGTATTTCATTTGAAGGCTGCCAGATCATTTGGAACACTGAGATAGCGGTTTCACAAGATAAAGAGGTGTAATTGCACCTCTGTTTGTGTAATATTAAAGGTAAAAATATCCAATTTATTTTGATAACCATTTTTCGAATGCAAACATAAAGAGGGACGTTATGACTTTCCTGACCCATACCCTCTGATTTGTGGGATTGGAAACATTTGTAGCAGTGACTTATATGACCAGTGGCGGTCACATTAGTACTTCGTAACAATCATACATTATTTACGTTTTTGTTGAAAATGTCAGAGAGGGAATGTTTAGGCCAATACATATTAAAGCCATTATGTGTACAATATGAAATTTTCATACTTTGGCTCCAGAATATTTCTGATGGCAGAAGTATTCTTGAACTTTGAAAGAGTGTCATGACACTCTTTCAAATCACAAGAGCTGCAATTTTGATCATAACTCACATAATTTACAATCTCTTAACAGGCTGTACCGTAGCAAGTGACAGTTGATTTCATCTGCTCTAATGACAACCGTCGACTGACAATTAACGTTAAATCTGTGAGCTTGCGAGACCTAAAACCACTGGTTTATCTGGTTAATATGCTCTCTGCTTGCCAGTGTCATTGAGGAAAAAACTTTTCAGGTGTGAGCTTGGGCTGTGTCTTTTTGCTGTTCAAAAAAGACCAACACATGACTTGTGATTTGTATTTATTTTCAGTTTTTCTTTGCTATTTCATTTCTTATTATTCATTAGAGATTAATCTCACTGTTGCATGTCTTTCTTGTAGTATTTCATTGTATCCTGCATGTCCTCACTTTTTATTCTCTCTCATCACACACACACACACACACACACACACACACACACACACACACACACACAATTATCACTCATCTCATGCTTCTCTAATAATTTCCACTTTTGTGTGCTTGACTCCTCCACCTTTTGCTCTCAATATTTCATTCCAGTAATCTCGCCATCTTTTTCACTCTTAATCCTCCTCCCTTTTAAACCACACCTGTCTCTCACTTCCTTTCTTTGAAACGCATGATGAGCTTGACCCCGTGTCATGGTCTCCCCACATACACACACCATCAGGAAACAGCCAAATGACCAGTCATGAAGGTCTTTGTCACACACACATTAAAACACCATTCACACACAGAAAGGAAAGAATTATTGTACATGTACACACATATAATGCCTCGGACACATTCACACACACGCATACACACATGCAGGTCCCACGAAGCCAGAATGTGAACAGATGATCTGCTTGGCCGTCAGGGCAAACAGGCTGAGTTCAGAACATTGGCAGCCACAGCAATGCCACTACTAATTGCCTTGCTCTGTGTATTCTCTTGGTGTGTGTGTGTGTGTGTGTGTGTGTGTGTGTGTGTGTGTGAGAGAGAGAGAGAGAGAGATCCTCACATGCAGAGTGAATGTGGAGTCGTTCACACCCTCTGTGTGCAGGACGTGGTGACTCAATGTGAGATCACATGCATGTGTGTGTGTGTGTGTTTAAAATGTGATTTGGCCTAGCAATACTTGTGAGGACTGACTTGTGACAACCCACTGGTCTTGACATTTTAGGACATTTTGAATTGTGAGGACATGTTGACCAATCCTAACAGCCAAAACAGCTCATTTTAGGATTACGCCTACACCTAACATAGTATTTGCGAGTGAGAAAACTGTGTGGCCAGCAGTTTACAATGTAGATGAAGATCCACTCTAAAACCATGTGTAAGTGAGTCAAACCACTTGGTCTAAAATCTCTATTTCAGTGACATTTAGCTTGTACCATCCCTTTCAAAATGATACTCCTTTTCTCGTCAGTATTCAAACACTCAAAAGAAAGAATTAAAAAGTGGCTGTAAAAAGTTGTTGAGGGCCACAGCAGCTGTATTCAACAATAGTGTACTAGATATTCTATGTCCTGTAACCCCACGTGGGATGGGCCAGATGTTTGGCAGGACACATAAATAAAAACTAAACTAAACCAAACTAAACTATTCAAGGCTGATGTAGATTTGAGAGTTTAAAATATTCAACAGAGTTTTACTTTTTAACATAAATACGTAGCACAAACAAACATTTTTGATAGGGATCCTGTAAATTGGGTTATTAGAATTGTGACCAATAGCAGCTCTAACAAGAATGTCCTTTGGGATGGGAGGAAACTGGAGCACCCAAAGGAAACCAAGGAGAAAATACAGAGAACATGCAGACTCCACACCGGAAGGCCCCAGTCAAACCTAGTGGGGTCTTAAACTAGGACCCTCTTGTTGTGATGCAATGGTAGTATTGCTGAGCTACAAGATGTCAGGGTACAAATCAGTGTAAGCTTTAACTAGGCCACATGCACATTTTCAGAGGAAGGAAATGTGCAAACATACTTACTTTGACATTTTATGGCATATGCCAGTATTGTTAGTTGCGTGTTCTTACCTCAGCTTTCCCTGCTAGATGACCCATCCTGCCTATTGAGGAGTGGCCATTTTTTCTACAAATGCTGGGGCAAGCTGTACCTCTTCAGCCTCACTGACCTGCCAGAGGGTCAGTCATTACAAGCTCAAGCTGTACAGACAAACATTGCTCAAACCCACAGATTTATTATTTTTAATTCAAATGTTCAGGGTGAATTATGGAGAAATGAAAATGTGGAGTCTGTTTAAATATTTCACCCAGTGTAAACATCATATATCTCCAATGAAGATTTGGCACAAACTGATACAGAATATATATGATGCTGTCAGTCAGTGTAGAATAAGATGATTCTTCCAACCTTAAAGCTACTTAAGGTAAAATTCAAAGGGAAATTTGGCTTTAAGGTGTTAAGATTGTGATTTGATACATATCTGTGATTAGGGTTAGGGTAAGCATGTAGATATAAAATAGTATAGATTGATCATAAGTTACCTGTGTCCATTTTCACAGCTGTCTACATTGCTAGGAACAGGTTGACACTTGTTGCTATGGATACCACTGTAACCAATGCGTCCTTTGCCATTAAACAACATATTCAAGTTACTTCAGCTCGAGGCAGGTCATATCTTTCTCTGGTGTTTCTTCAGCTCACAGCTACAGTGTAGTCACACACTAAATGTTTCCTTAAGCTCCGTACATTTAGCTGTTCATCATGAGGTATATGATGTGTGTCGCAGTGCCACATCGAGTCTGTATGGCATGCTTAGTTTCTTTTTTTGTTTGATATGGAAGAAGAGATTTGGAGTGACTGGGAATGTCTGTTTGAACTATCCCAAGGCCCAAGGGAATTAATGTAAATCAATGTAATGTCCTCACAAGCATATCAAAGTCAGTGAGTGTATGTGAGTCAGATCAATGGGTAAGTGAACATCTCTGTTTTTTACTGCTCAATATGGTTCAATGCAGTGTCTTTATTGTCTCCAAGAGAGCCATTTGTTTCTGACCTTAGCAAATTCAATAACGCTCACAAACAGACTGTCCGATGAGACCAACTGAAAGACACCTTCAGATTACTGAGGAATATTGACCAATAGAAGTCCAAGGATACTGTTTTTAGGATTGGCTTTGCTTCTCTGTTACTTAACAAGATAAACTCTGCTCAGCCTGAATTTAGAATAACCTGACTTGATTGATCAACATCTAACTCCGTACTGATCCTGCCAGTCAGAAGTAACTGTACTGGAAGCAGTGTGTTCAACTGTATGTGTTCAGTTTGTGTGGTTAGCGCTGCCCAAATTATTGGCCTAAATAATGAAGTGGGCCGCAACAAAAACAGACCACCCTGTTCCCCAAGTTAGTTCTTAGTTAGTTCTTTATTTGTGAATATAATAAACAAAAGAGAAAAAAATACAATAACACAAAATGAGGGCTTGGAAAAGGAACTCACCTAACACTGAAATTGACAGCTGTGCATGCCTGCCACCAATTTAGAAACAGACATAATATTTTTAAAATATCTAAAAGGAAGAAAATAATACAATTTCCAAACAAGAAATACTAGAGATAAAAAAAATCAAGGAAGAATTTTTTTTCAAAAGGATTACAATAACATATATTTACACAGGTTTCATACTTTGTATCATAACTATTTATAGTACATAGTACTGTACTCTGTCAAGAGAAGTTATTTAAGATCTTTTTTAAAAAATCAGAAATGATAATAATGATGTAATAAAAAGATGAAATAGAGACTGGTTTTATATGTATTTGCCCATACTATATTGCCATAAGATATGAAAGGATAAATCATAGAGTAATATAGATCCAGAGAGTTTGACAAAGTCTTGACAAAATATGTCTTACTCTCCGTAAAATACCAAGAGATGTGTTTTTTTCCAGTTAAGCTGATCATCAGTGATTTCACCTAAGAACTTAACATGTTAAACATAGTCAACTGCATTATTAGCTTATAAGAATGGGACGAAGATGATCTGATAGGGTTCTATTTTTAGGTTTGAAGATCATATAAGCACTCTTTTTAACATTAAGGGATAATTTATTGCATTTGAACAAGACATCCATCCTATCTAGAACATTGTTCATGCAAGTTATCAACTGTTCATCTTTATTTGTAAGAAAAATATTAGAGTTAGAGTTATAAGTTAGATCAGACCTATTTGCCGAAATAAATTTCTGGTTTTGCTGGTGGAACATTTCCTGATGGGAAGTAATACATTTTATCTAAATACTACTTAACCAAAGCCTTGCAGTACGTATTATTCAAATTATTAACCTATCACTCTCATGTATAAAATAGTGCAGCTATGAATGTGAAGTAGGAATGTCTTGGGAACATAACGTTAGCCATTTTCATCAGTTCATATCAGACATTCCCATGATGAAAAGGCCAAAATAAGTTACTTTCAAAGGATGTCTGGGCTCACGCTTAGGGACAACATGAAGAGCTCAGATATCCTGAAAGAACTCTGGAGGAGCTGAACTGCTGCTCTTTTGCGCAGAGAGCCAATAGATGTGCTTAGGGCGTCTGATCAGGATGCCTCCCAAACGCCTCCCTGTGGACGTCCATCTGGGAGGAAACCTTGGGGCAGACTCACGCCAGAGGTATAATATATCATGTCGAGCCTGGGAATGCCTCGGGATCCCCCAGGAGGATCTGGCAGTGACCAAGGAAAGAATGTCTAAGCTCCTCTACTTACTTTGCTGCCTCTGCTAATCAAAACTAGACATGTAGCAGAAAACGGTGAAGATGAGAGGAATTCACGTGAGAAATATCTTGTTAAAATTTTCTTGGGAATCTGGTCATTAGGCAGACACATTTCAAATTTCCAGCTAGCACTGAGTCGCAAGCTCAAATCTTGCTTTCTGAAGCTATAACATTTAAGTGATATTACATGACAAGGTGTCTGGATATACGCAAATATTGTATGTGAAGAATGCATTGATACAAAGCAGTCCTGGCAAATAAACACCAAATAATTCTAGATTGAAATATCATTAAGAGCGTTTTTACAAAGACATTCACTTAGCACTCAGTAGTAATGAAAGTCTGTGATTGATGATTGGACAAAAAAGCTACTTCCTGTGCTGACATTTATCTTTGCCTCAGATTTTCATTCTGCATGCAAAATCCCATGTTAAATAATGGAATTTTTAATGCAGTCAAACATGTTTCTCTGCTAAACCACACATCAAACAAAACTCTTCGTGTAAAACATAACCTTCAATAGTTTGTATGTTTTTGTTACATTTAGCTTCGTAGATGTAAATTCTTAAATACAGGTCAATATTACATTACAAGTAATGGCTGCTATTGAAAAAGTAGGCCGATTGTTACTAAAAGCTGGGTAAAAATCATTGAGGGGAGGTGGAATTACATGTACTATAATGAGTCACATGGTAAATTCAGCATAATGTACATTTCCACAGTACTAATTCTATCAGTATGACAGTCATGCCATACTCACCACTCCCCTGCTCTGATTTTCTCTTTTTAAGAGAAGCACAGTTTTCTTTCACTAATTCATTCCAACTTCTCCTTTGCCATTCTTTCCATCGATGTTAAGCTACCATCAATGAAACTCAATACTTCCCGAACAGATGTTTCATCTTAAAAGCCTTCCAGCAGCTCAGAGGCTCCCTTTCTAGGTAGGTTTTTAATGTGAAATGTCTGCCGTCAAAAGATCAAAAGATCAAAAGAACTGCAAACAAGAATTTGTGAATGTATTTCCGCTAAAAAGACAAACTCAAAACACAATGGTAGGAGTGCTGTGAAAATGTACATTGTGTGGAATTTATGTAGACAGCAGATAAACACGGAGGGAGTGTTGAGTTTAAATTAACAGTGAATTCAAATGGGAGCAGATCAGAAAACAGGGAGGCTTCTTCATAAAATGTAAAAAGATACACTTCTAAAACAGGGAATGCCCCCACAGAAGTGATATGACGACCATATCGGCAGGATGACATTATTTGTGCGTGCCTTCCAAAATCGTTACAAATCACTGTTGGAAAAGTAAACCTGTTTCATGACATGACAACGCTATGACTAAGATTAGGAAAATTGTTTGTTAAGGTTATGGGATCTTGGTTGTCGTAATTACAATTATAAACACATGGTTAACAATCAATGACATGCTTTAAAAAAAACAACATTGAATGTCGGTGTGAAACCGGAAACGAACTGTGTTTTCCCGCGTTTAAGTCTGATGTTTTGTCGATCCAACCATCCACCCCGTCCTCCTTCCTACATGGACTTTTTTGCCCGATAATAACGTCATTTGACTTTGTCTTTGCTCCTGTCATAATTACTACAGATGCTAGAGGTCTTTGTTACTTGCACGTAAACATATGTTGTTTTGGGGCAATTGCTCAAGCGACTGATGCTGTCTTTTTTTCTTGGAAGACAGTCTCAAAAGTGTGGTTCTCTCTGCAGTTGAGGTAAACTAAACTGGTTACTTTAAGTATTGATGGTACATCCAGTCAAGTGTCCTGTACTGCCCATCCAGTGGCTGTAGCATTGCACTTCAAGCTGAAACAATCTTGACCTTATCTTCTGTAGAGTGCAAGCGGAGTGGCCATGCTGCTCAGCTGTTTTTGGATCATATTTTACTATTAATAAAAAAACACTATGGGTTGTGGTGTTTACCACCCTTGTATAACTTTTAAGACAACTACAAGGACCAACAGCAGCTCTTTTGTTTCCAGTCAAAAGTGGGATAGCTAGAAGGGAGCAGACGAACTGTTTTGAATTCGACCTGCTGGGGGATGACAGTGTTGAAGGATCGTGGGTGGAGAAGTGGGTGAAGTGAGAAGGGCTTATAAGTGCCAAAGCAGTGTAATGGTCTGCTGTTGTCATTTGAGATGGCACATGTGTCTCTCTAGCGTAAAGTATATTCCTGATCCCTGTTGTTCATAATCATAATAGTAACAGCGAATCATTTGCATTGTTTCTTTGCAGCTCTCACTGTCTCAGCTGGCAGCTACTTCACGCTACCCGACCATCAGCCACTCCAGCTCAGCGTTGCCATGGCAACAGTCGTTTCCTTCTCTGCTCCATCCTTCCCCGTTGGCATCGGCCCACCAGCTGTCACATGTCGTAAGATTTCCACCCCCGTACGCTCACACAGACACACACACACAAAACCACACACACATAGCCTTGTACTCAAGCATTAAGCAGAAGGGAGTCGTAGATGCATTTATGCACAAGGTGCACATTCAAACACAGCAGCACTAAAACACACAACATGGTAAGCCTTTATACATCCCCAAAGATATGCAGACAGTCACTCAATAGAGTTCAAAGACACACTCACCTTTACAGAACTCTGCTCCCAGCCTCATACCCACGGAGACACACACACACACACACACACACACACACACACATACAAAACCTCTAAACTGAACTCCAGCCCTGCACACTCTTTGTCTTTGGAGCTACTGGAGCTACTGGAGCTGCTGCAGGTGCTGGAGCTACTCCTTTTCATCTTTATAATCAAAAGAAACATTATTCTTTGACTTGGCTTTTCAAATCTCTCTACAAAGGCTACTTCAATTTTCTTAAGGTATCCAGTATCCTGCATAACCTTGTGTTTTGCCCACTGGGAAAATATGTTTAATCTTCCTTGTCCAGGACCACTTTTAATAATGATTTAGCGTTTTTTCACATTTAGCTGCCTCATTTCTGTATTTTAAAACGTAATTCACGGCCTCGCAGAAGTAGTATTTAATTTCAGACCTACGTGAAATAGTTTTAAAAGTATTTAAACATAATTTAGTGGAATTTTCTATGAACCACCACACCACCAAACCACACCATAGCACTCCAAGGAGGTCAAACCCAATGTGAACAGTATTTAGCAAATGCTGTTAAATCCAGCTCTGCCTAATTGAAACCACATGGATCCCAGTGAAGTAGCATAGAAGTGATAATGGAAAGAATATCTGAGAAAATATCTGACCGGCTCTACTTGCTAACAAGCTGTATGCATCTGAACAAACTCCTATCATCGCAGCCGGGGGATAGCAAAAATTAGGAAGTCAGCTATACTGTGCTGATTTTAATAACTGTGCTGAATAATTTCCTGAAATGACGCGAATGTAACCTGTTAAACCCAGTTGTAGGTGTTTGCTGCTGAGAATGAACAGGCAGAGTCATTTTGCCTTTGAAAGCCGCCTTGTCTTTGCTAATTTAGACCATGTTCACCCACAAACATGCATATATTTGGGAATCATCACGCTGCATAGTAGAGACAGTGGTAAAATCTCACAGAATGGAGAAGAAATCATAATGCTCTAATCCTGGGATTAACCCTGAAACTTTCTCTGCTTATCAAAGTCAGTTTGCACCTTCTTGTATGATATGTACTATGTCTTGATGTAGAAAAACCATCACTACAACGACATATTGCTAGTGTCAGTGCAGCAATATGGGAATTTGTGAAATGTTTCAGCTCATGCACATGCTAAAACGTTGGATGGTGCTGTAGACTGTTTCTCTCTTAACAGTACAGGTGATCTCCGTTGCCCTTCTTCATGCGCCATCTCATTCAAAATGTAGTATTGTAGTCAAAATGTAGTGTGTAACAAATAGTTTTGGGAAATAGATAACATCCAACATATCCACCCTTGTGGTCTGGAACCTCACAGATTTTGGTCATACCAACTGTGGGGTGTCTAAAGTGCTCACTGTCATCATGGCAAGCCTGCGAGGGCACTGGGCTGTGACAGGGATAAAATGCTGTTAAAGACAGGACTTCATTCTGTGGATGTGACAAATGATGATATCTTGACCCTGTAGTCCATCTCCGAGTACTTTTCTAAATGGTTCTGCCTAGATACAAGTACACTACTTCCTCTAACTCCTTTGTCCAGTAGTTAAACAGATAATGTGGATCATTCCATATGTGTGTACAGTAAATCACTGTCTCATTCGTTCATTCGCCTTTCTATCTTAAGTTTTCTTCTTTCCTATTTGTTAGTTATCTGTTATTTGTTAGTCCACCTGCTTGTACACATCAGCACTTTGCTCATATTCTAACTAGACAGCAGTAGCTTTAATGGGCTTCTCCCATATTTCTTGCTCGAAATCCATATAGCTTAAGCTATGAATCATACTGCAGGAATAATCCAGGAACTGTGGATCAGGCTTACTGGAGATAACAATATAATCAGACGCACAATATGGCTAAAAAAAGCTACAATTCAATTTGGTTTTGAAAGGCTGACTCGGTCGTGCTGTGGAACTGTAAGAACAACTTATCTTTTTCATATATATCTATCATGGAGGACCATGAAATATGACAGGTACGAGTGAAATGAGACAGGTTTGTGATTTTTTTTTTTATGTAGTGGGAATAACTCATTACATTCATTATTATAACTCACTACATATAGTACGTAGCTGTTTATGCCGACAGATTGTTCACATCTTGATTGATTTCCATTTACATACCTAATTTAAGTATCCGTATCTGGAAACACACTGTCATATCAGTTTTTCCTCGTGTAGAGATCAATTTGCACATACAGTGCAGGTTGACTTCCAACAATCAGAGTTGGAGAAATTTTAAATCTGAAACTCTGAATCAAGTCCTTGCTTCTTTGCAGCACTCCCAAGATAAAAATGCTGCCTTACATTAGTTGATTTTTACAATTTAGCCCAGAATTACTAGCAGAATTAGATGTAATAATATAATGTCAAAGTTAATGTATTAGCAAAATACTGGACTGTTTTGCTACGGCAACAATATACCTGCTTGTTAGCCAGGAGCAGCTTGTTCACTTGAAGATGACATATTTTAAAATAATTTATCCACCTCGACGTTAAATACTGGTAGTACATAATAATAATAATAATAATGCAGTAATTGTGATTAGCATCAAGGGATATGTAGATATTATAAACCCAAGAGCTCAGAGAATTAATCTGCATACTATTAGACTTAAAGCGAGCCAATATAGCTTTTGCTGAACAGCTGCCACTGTTGCCACAATTTCCACCTGTGGCATAATGGTAAATGCTAAAACATAGTGTAACAGTAACATAAGTAGAGAAGAGTCATAAAACGAACTGACTCAGTAATGTCAGTTACAAAGTAACATTTATCTAAAGTTTGGTAACGTTAGGTAGTGTAGGCTACTGGTCATACCAGATTAAATAAGGCCGTAGCTGCAAAACCCCTTAGTGTATTGAATTGAGGATGGGTATGTTTTATTGCTTATGAATTAAACTTTTCATCGGTAAATGAGAGAATACAGTATTTCTTCTTTCAGTAGTTATATAAACTCGCTTTAAGGGTCTCATCCTGACACTGTAAATATTTTATCTTAAATTCAGGTGACAGTTGCTTGATTGAGGTCGCTTGTTTAATTCTCTGCAGTTGATGATGTACACTGCTCTGTTGGAAATTGAACAACACTGTCAACATTAAAGTCGTGGATAAGTATGATGCATTATATCCCTAGTCAACTGGCTGCCATTAGTTTTCAGTTATGATACCGTAAGTGAGTTTCTGTGACATTCTCTTTGCATGTATTGAGTCATTAAATCAGCTTGCAAAATGTATTGTTTAAACCTACATTTGTCCTTGTCCATTACCTGAATACATCTGTCGATAAAAATCACTCATATGTCATCACACACACTTGATGGCAGCAGGTTCAGATACAGTATAAAGCCATTACTTTGAGCCTTTTAAACATGCTAAGGCTACACTATGCCTCGGGATCCTCTAATGTTATTATATTGCAGGCTGTTTGATCAGAGGAGAAACATGGATGTGTATGTTGCAGCATGACTTTGGTCGAGGTTATTACCAGCATGTCTGATGGAAAGCCCAATAATGCACAGCCATGCATGTCCTCTGATAGGCCAACTGAACCATGCGCATGTATCAAAGGCCAGAGAAAAAAAACACTTGACTGGAAAATGACACCATTAGCACTCCTTAGCTAATTATCTGTGCTAATACCCCTCCAGCTGCGTGTCTGTCAATGACAATGAAGAGGGGATTAATGTTTGCCACAAAAATTTAGAAATGTTGAGTTGATCCACAGGCATTAACGGTTGTCTTCCTAAATAGCTCATATTGTGAAGTAGAAAGAAGCAAAAATGGATAACAAGAAATGATACTGTTAAACAGAAGACTGTCAGTAACTGAATTGCAGACTAAATGCAAGACTGCCTCAAAGTCAAAACATAAACAATAAGTTGTTGGCATTTAACTCATGACTTAGGAATGGCATTGTTAATTCAGTCATGTTTGCTTTTACCTTAATTAAAATGAGAAGTTGACTGTCAGTGGCACTTTGGTGAAATTAAAAGTTACTATAGCTGTGCTCATTCTCATAGCGGGAAGGGACACTAATGTTCGAATGGAAAATATTATGTAATTTGGTACTAAGTTTTGGGGAAAACGGGAATGTCCTTGAAAGATTTTTTTTTTGCATGTTCAACTGGCCTGCTGTGGATTGACTAAAACGCTCTGTAGGTTACACTAGCTATCAATTTGAATTCATTCATTGAAATTGATACTGATTGAACAACGCCTCGATTCTTTTTTAGTTCTCTCTATGAAACTTCTACTCTTAAATTATAGATCTGTAAAATGAAGTGCTACCAAAAGAAATTCTTACAATGCAAAACCTTTTTAAAGGATAAGGCTGCCGATATTTTTCTTATTGTCAACAAATCCATGACCAAAGCCAGCAATGAATTGATCCTACGAACCTGTGGATCCAGATATATCTTATTCATCTGTGCCATAGAGCTCCATTGTTGTCCAGAAACTCTTAAAACACATCCATGAACCACACGGTTGCACTGGACGTGTTCCTTCATTACAATGAACATGGGCACTGTAGTTTATTTTGAGTCAATCCCACATACACTGTCCTGCTGCCATAAATACTAGTGCACGAAATGTGTATTAATCCACGGCTGAAAATAGTCCTCAATGCAATTGCCGTTTACTCCAGTTTGAGTAACATTTGCTTAAAACTACAGTGCCCAGCTGTTTCTGGAAATAGAGGAGCTTTTTTTGAAAATTAAACTAGGTATGTCTGACCCACTTTTAAAGATTTGCTTCTTTACCATGAACTTACGGCTTGGGGCAAGAGGCAGAGTAGGGAAATGGAAAAGTACATTGGTTTGGTCTTTTCATGGGATTTGCTAACAAACAATATAGAATGAACTGGACAGTTTAACACTGAATTGTGCATTTTTGGCAGGAGCTCCTGGTGTATGTAAAAGCTTTGGATGTTAGGCAGAGACTGAGTGAGAGCAGGTCACTGGAGTTTTGAGAGTTTGCTCCTTGCAATGAATCCACATAGAAACTTGCATACCTTATGTTCTTTGTTAGGTTATACTCTCCGAGCTGATTCATCTCTTTACAATCTATCCCAGATATTCTGCCCTTCGATAGCTTGAGAAATTGCATTGGCACACCTTCCCACTTTCTCTTGGTGATGTATTGTCTTCATGTCAAGTTTATTTATAGAGCATTTTCAACAAACAGGTGTGTCACAGAGGTCTTTGCAGAAAACAAGGGACACAAAATCCAGTGTAGTAAAATAGTAGCAAACACAAAAGAAACATACAGAGTTACATCCAGGAGGAAATCTCAAAATTCAAACTAACATACTGTAAGTAATGATTTTATAATTGGTAAGGCAGCTTGTAGGGAGTGATTGATAAGACAAAGTCACACCTTCTGCCTCAGACATCTCGTGGTTTTCCACACGTCACTTTGAAATAAGAATAGCAGAGCAGAGATTCACACGTCATGCTGTTCATCTTTGGCTACCAAAAATGTTGATTAGTTCAAAGTGAATTATAGTTCAGAAAAGTTACCTCCTGCAGCTTAAAACAATGACTCATTTCCTGATAAATCTTATGACGATACTCCAATACTGATTAGACCACTGAGAGGAGAGTGGTGGTGGCAAAACTTAGGTTTGTATATTGATGGACAGGGCTATTTAATGCCGTGAAATTTACAGATGGCCACTTGGTGTGTGAGTGTGTGCGTTAATGAGAGGCAAAATTGTAAAGCACTTTGTCCTTTAAGGTAGAAAAGCACGATATAAATGCAGTCCATTTACTACTTACCATTACAAGGACCGGGTTAACGTAGAGCAGGGTAAACTCTTTATGTCCTCTGTGACATATATATATATATATATATATATATGTGTGTGTGTATATATGTATATATATATATATATGTGTGTATATATCTGTATATATATGTATATATGTATATGTATATATATGTATATATGTATATGTATATGTATGTATATATGTGTATATATGTGTATATATGTATATATGTGTATATATGTATGTATATATGTGTATATATGTATATATATATGTGTATATATGTGTATATATATATATATGTATATATGTATATATATGTATGCATATATGTATATATGTATATGTATGTATGTATGTATGTATGTATGTATGTATGTGTGTGTGTGTGTGTGTGTGTGTGTGTGTGTATATATATATGTGTATGCACACACAGTATATCATATATATATATATATATAGCTTTCCAGTCGAGGGTAAGGTAGAAATCCTGCTTCATCTTTGCACATACTTACATGAAAGAGACCTCTCTGTTAAAATGCTAAAGAAAAAAAAGTTCTATCTTATCTCATCTTATCTTATGTTATCTTCACTCTGG
The DNA here is from genome assembly GCA_003416845.1 of Oplegnathus fasciatus. Lineage (NCBI taxonomy): Eukaryota > Metazoa > Chordata > Actinopteri > Centrarchiformes > Oplegnathidae > Oplegnathus > Oplegnathus fasciatus. The sequence goes on along the minus strand of NTHP01000408.1, from coordinate 195,062 downwards.
CTTTCCTGGCCTCTTTATAGATTTGAACTGTAAATCGTACAACCTCATTTTTGTTTCAATTCGTTTTCTTTAGCAGTTTTAAAATGACCTCTTCATTTTAGCTACTGGCTCAACATTTCCCGTATCTGTGTCATCCCACTTTGGTCCAGGCCTGCTCAGGTGTCAGCAACATAGCCCACCTGGAAGTAGACCTTCAGCGGGAAGGGGATGTGTCACCTTCAGCCCATGACGAAGGAGACCAACTTCAGGAGCTGCCCTTTACCCCTGTCCATGCCCCTGTCATCACCCTGGGGATGAATGTGCCTAGGTGAGCCCCCTCTATTGTCTGCTTTAGGTGTGGGCAATGTTCTGTTTTAGAAAGTCAAAGGGTTTTTATTCTGGAAAGAGTTGAAAAGTAGAAAGCCAAATGGCCAAAGGAGTAAGTGATGGTTTTTACTTTATATTATTATGTTGTAATACGTCACTTATAAATGGCTTTTACTTTGAGAGTAACACAGGATAACCGTCATAAAACATGCTGGACATCATTTCCTTAAACATCTTATTTTGTGGCATCCTTTTTCATTCTCTCCTCTTTGCCTCTGAATCATCATTACTCATGTTGAGGTTAGTTATTTGCATAAGGTGCCAGTATCTGGCACCATTCTGCTCTCTGAAACCCAAAACCATCCCTCATCCTGTAAGAGAAGTAAGAGAAATACCACTCCATGTATGTTGGTGTTGGCATCAGCTGTGTAACATGAATTGCAATAAAGAGTGCAGCTGTTATTTGTGAAATGGAAAGCAGTGGCCAGTATCATGATAGATGCTCATGATGTGTAGCCTTAATAATCCATTAGCTGAATACTGACTTGAGTGGAATTGAATTGGTGGTCAGCACTTCATTTAGTGTATTCCAGTTATATGAAAGTAGTCCGATTTGGCCACCTGGCCTAGATTAATACATATGGGCCCAGTTGATCAAAAAGTTTAATCTGGATCAGAATGATCCGGATTTGGAAATTCCATGTTTTGCTATCCAGGATCTGCTAACCCATCTTACTTTTGTGCTGTTTTTTCAAAGCAACAGAAAGGGATGCAAGTGTTAGAAACAAATTTTGACTGTGTCATTGTGATTAATATAAATAAATGAAAGTTAAAATTAAATTATTTTTGAATATTGATGTTATTTGAGGGATTATTTTATGGGGACAAAATCCTTTATTGTTTTTTTAATTTACTGTACTGAAATAGGCCTAATGTCTACTTTAGTTACTTTATCACTGTAACAGTTAAACAAATCAAGTGCAAAATATAAATAAATGTATAAATACTACATGATACAAATGTTGTATTATTTGACCAATTTAAAAGTTTTATCACATTTTGTTCCTGAAATCCACCCTGAATCCATCCTTCTGCTCTGATCAGGATAATCCAGATTTTTTGGATGAAAGGTATCCCAATCCTACTAAAAAGTTTTGAACAACAAATAATGAAGGTTTGATCCAGATGAAAACCAAGACTGGATTATGTGATCTAATCAGATTTCAGAATCCTTTTTTTCTTTTGAACAACCCATTTTCAAGATTTGATCCAATCTGATAGCCAAAATCCGATCAGATTACTTCTGAACAACTGGGCCCGTGGAGCTCGAGTGACACATTGTGACACATTCTTTCCTTTTCTCCCAGTTGTATTTTCTGTGATCAGCACCTCACTACAGTTTCTGGTGTGGCTAACCTCTCCATTGCAGCACGGGAGGGCGACAGTGAGTGTCACTCATGTTTGATAGGAGACATTATTGAAAGAAGCCACTTCAAGCATCCTTTTGACATGCTACTGTTTTATCTGGCCCTGTATCTCGGTGTGAACAGTAGTACAGTCCTTCATTACCACAATAGTTCACTGTCTTGGTATCTACAGAGGGATATCGATCGGCTCACTAATTGGCAGCATGTGTTCACTGGGTAGTATAGTGGTGTTGTCAGTAAGTAGGAGAATTCAGCTCAGAGCCAATTTAAAGAAATCGTTTTGCTAGCCTTTACATCCCACTTTGGGTAATGGTCTGCATTGTTTGTTAGTGTGAAAATTCATTATTAAATCCATCTGCAAGGGAGAGGTTTTGAGGTTGATTTAGTCTTACAGAATGCAATGAAATGAGTTCACTCACTGCAGCTAATAATAGAGTTTGGAGAGGATATCATAATGGCATGTAATGCAGCCAGGTCTGTTGAGGTGGGACACCGAATGAGAAAGTACAGCCTGTAAATAATGGGCACAGGAACTCGGAAACAAGGCATTGCATTTGTACAGAGAGTCTGTAAATAAGCAGCTGGCATCGAAACAGTTTCCCAATCCCAGAGTTTGGATCCAGACACGATGCTGTTCAGTTCAGTGGGCTGAAACATCTCTGCCTCCTCACTCGGAGCCAAAACATCTTTTTGACTGTTTTTGGTGTGGAATGACCCACTTCTTTGAGAAGAACAATGAAGTCTAAAGAAGTTTAATTGAAGTTGCTGTGCATATCTGATTGAGTCCCTTTTGAAATAAAAATGATGGCTTGAATATTAATCCACTGGGGCTAAATTAAGATATAACTTTGAGCGATGGGGAAGAGAGGGAAAGCATTAAATTGACACAGCCGCAGAGGAAAACCCAATCGACTGTCTTCTACACTGTTGTTTCCTTAATTAGTTTGATCGAGGCTTCATTCTTTCACACATGTGACGCTGTGGGCTCGACTGTTTACCAAGTGGACACAGGCAACATTGCTGTTATGATAAGCCCAAACATTATCGTTCATTTTCCTGTGCTTGCACTTTAGCCAGCCATCTGTGCACTGTGTTTATCATACTCAGAGTGTTTGGTGTCAGCGTTGAAAGTATAAGTTATGAATGTTGCCATAGTTGCAGAAAAACAGGTGGCCACTGTGATTAGAGATAACTGCCAATTATGCTTGAAAATCCTGAGGGAGTGCTTTGGCACCCGTTCTCTCTCCCCTGTAAGCGTTCTCATGGTGCCGCTATTTGACGGATATTGCTGACATCCTCATGCTGTGTAATCATTGTTTCACTGCATTTTTGTTAAGTCCAGCCGGATATTGAAATTCAGGTTCAGTTTAACAGGATGAAGTGAGTAAATTGAAGTTATCTCCCAAAAGATGAACATCTTTCGTCAGAATGGAACTAATCCAAGATAAACTGAGCCGGGTCTGGAATGATAAAACAACATGGTATTCCACTCAGATCCAAACATTTTTGCTGCCTCATTTACAACCACAAATCACCCAAGTGAGGCCGTTGCATCAGGGACTAAACCCATTACCTCCTGCTGCGCGTAAAGGAACGGCATTCGCTAAAGTCTCTTCAGCTTGGCGAATGATCGTTATGCGCTCATGATTCTGGAACCTTCCTCTGATTTAACCCTTCTCCTCTAGTTCCTGCTCAGTAAGCTCCAGGAGCTCACTGGCCCACCTCTACTCCGCTGGCTTCCCCGACATCGTGGACTGCAGTGGGCAGGTGGCGGAAGTCCTGGACCCCACAGAGCCCGTGCCCTTTGACCCCCAGCGTGAAGAGACTGACCTTTTATGGAGCAACCTACTGGTGTTCCAATTTCTGGCGTTTACCAGGTGAGTCCTGCAGTGCCGGGTCACATGAGGCTGCAGTGTTAATATTGACTCATAGCAGCAGCTCATGTACTGCACAGTGTATTTGCTGTTGTCATAAAGATCAGCACAGATTTGCCCTGTATGCTATGACAAATATACATGTGATTATATGCTGTAAATATAATAATTTGTGTTTCCAGTAATGTCAGAATTGTTGTTGCTGTTGTTGTCACTGTATTCACACTCTTTCTGTACACTGAGCCACAGGCCATTTAACTGTATACAGGAATAGATACATCCTTTATGTAGTTTGTTTGACAGCCAAGGACAACGCCCCGCCTGCCTTGAGATTTCTCTTTTTTTTGTATTGAACTGCAGCCAAAACATCAATGCACTTAAACCATGCAGGCAGAAAGTCCTGCCAGTCATCCTCTACACACATGGCAAGTACATACCCATACACGGCACGGAGACATACACTCACAATTGTAGAAAAACACATAAACACATTTCCCGTCAGCTCAGTCTGAATAGCGCCTCTGTCACAGCCCATCACAAAAACGCTGGAGCCAGCGTCCCCTCTGTCAGGGGCTGACAGTGGAAGGGGGCTGCTGAAGGATGGGTACAAAACACACCACTCTTTGTGTCCTTCTATCTTGTCATCAGCATTGTCAGCAGTTTGATAAGCCCAACTTACATCTGTCTTTTTCACCACAGACTCACCACCATGCTGCAACGACTTCCTGTGTACCAACCTCAACGCTCTGTAATTTCTTGCTGTTAAGAGACGTGTGATGGATAATGCTGTTCTCAGTGCTATGTGTGAATAAACATATCCGCTTTGTTTTCAGTTAGAATTAATATATGTAGACCAAAATGTTAGGCTGTTCCTGTGTGGTAATAGATGCCATTAACTTCATGTAGATTCACCTCAGGGAACTCCAAACTTTGGGGAAACGATAGCAGACTCACTGACACGGACTTGAATTTATATTTGATATTCCACATAATTCCATGTAATCATGTAAAAAAGCTGCAAACTCTTTGCCTTTTTTCACTGAAAAACACGGCATCTGTGTGAATCATGTAGATCTGAAGAGTTTTTGCTGTAAGGGGAGCCGAGATCCCCTGATCAACACATGTCGGCTACTCTGAAATGGTGGCTTTTTCAGTCTGTAACTTGTTTAGAAGAGACACTGGGGTGAACAGTAAAATTATTACCTAAACAGTCTGATGTGAACATCCATCACAGTTTACAGACTGACTTTCTTGTTCCACATTAGCCTGCCATACCACTGTAATTGTGCGTGCACATATCATGAACGAGACATCCATTTTTTCCATCACTATCCTGTTTGTGTCAGAAAGGCTGGCAATTAAATCACTTCCTCTCTTCAGGCGTGTTGGAAGGAAGTTTGGTAGTAAAAACCTAGTTATAAGGTATAATTACAACAGCAGATATTTAAAGTCTCTGGGTAAGTTGAAACTGCATCATATATCTGGAGACAGTGAAACAAAGTAGATATTTTAATATCAAAAAGTATGGATTTTTACTTGTGTGTGTTGTGGAGGTATGAAAGCTTATTTGCTTCTTCTGGTTTTTTTCCCCAAGGCTATCTGAAACCACATACTTGAACATGCAATGCGTATCTCTGTGGCTCGCTGTAGAGTGGGTTGGGGTTAGCTCATAATTATGACAAACAGGTATGGCAGGCAGGGGTTTAGGCAGCGGCAGCAGTAACACTTGGGCAAGCGGGGAGCCCATGGATATGCAGTGTAATTTCTGCCTCTCGCCCGGGTGCCATAATTATCAATATTGTCTGTTTACAAAATGAATATTAATGCCGGCTCCTCTGTGAAGATGGAGCACGGCAGCATCTTTAATAGTGGAATATTAGAACGTGTGATTGACTTGGAGGTCACACACCGCTTTCATTAGATTCCACTTTGAAATCTCCGGTTCTGACGGCCTGTCCGTGGTCGTGGGGGGCCTCCCAGCACTCCCTGCTTGCCTTCTCTTTTTTCCTCATTATTGAAAACCCGATGACTGATTGCTAATCTCTTCATCAGACGGAAACAGAAAGAAGCTCCTCCTGAAACTCCCTCATTATTTAATATGTTCGGTGCGAAATCGAGTTCTTGCAGGCTCACCGGGACTTTTTGTGGGCCATCAGCAGTTTGAAGTGTGTTTAGATCTGTATACGTGTGTGTGAAATCACACTCAGAGGGTGGTGTTTGTGTGAAAAGGAACACACAACACCAGGAGGCTCTCTTAGTCACAAAGACTTTTTTTTTTCTCCATAGGAGTCCTAGTAAACAAAAAATACATACAACGATTCCCTTCTTGTTCACAGAATACAACCATATTTATACACTTTTTGACATAGACAGAGAAGATTTTCTGTCTTCCACAGATCTAATAACTAGTTTTCATGCTGCCTTGAGTTTTTAAGAAGGAGCCAAGCTATCCACTTATTTTGAATCAAGGGTGCAGTGCTGAGTTTCTACCTACTCAATCAGCAGTCCAATTTATTGCCACTTTTAAGGTGTGATTTACCACCTTAAGTTCTAATCCTCATTTTAGTTATTGGGTTTTCACTTTTACGTAGCTGTAAAGCTGAATTACCGGCTTTGGTAGGACGTGCAAGAAATGCATATTTGATTTTTTTCTTTCCTGGAATTGTCTGAGGTAAATCATTAGCTGAAATGTGATTTACTCTCTCAGGTTTTTAATGACATTTTCAACCATTAATTTTCAAATATGCATACCACTCTACTCCCCATATAGATTTTGTAATAAAAATATCACAGTTAGCGTTTGATTGATTATATTCAGGGTAATAAATCAGTAACTTTGGCATTTATTTACATGCAGCATTGCTGTTTTGCTTTCAAATATTGCACTATGAGCGATCATTATTTTCTGAATAATCATGGACCTCCTTCTTTTAACAGAGTACCAATGGCGGGTGTTGGTCCTGATTGGCCTGACAACATCTACTTCACCTTCCAGTTCTATCGCTTTCCACCGGTCACATCGCAGCAGCTCAAACTACTGACCAGTGACAAGGTTCAACAGAAAGCTAGCGATCCACTTCCATGTGTTCTGGCCTCCATCAACAAAGACGGCACAGTCAACTCGGGTAAGGATCCACCGCTGCAAAAAAATAATACTGTTCATTTCCTCACTGAAATGGAGAGTTATGCCTTCAGTTGGCCCCTGTGCATCGCCCGATTAAATATTTCTGGTGAATGTAGCTGCCCTCTCTAAAGGCTGTAAAGGTCCCAACAGTTTGGATGCACTTTGAGCATCTCAAAAGCAACTTGTGCAGTTAAAGTGAACCATACGTTTTTACTTTTTTTCCCTTGACAGCCATTGGCTTCCATTCGTATTAGACTTGAAACTTGCTTGAGATAACTAATCTATCACAGTGAACAACACGTCGAGTTATGTTATATGGTTGAGAAAATGAACTGACAAATTTGTGCTGTTTGGTGCGTTCATGTGTGTGTCGTAAGGTGGGAAAATGCATTTATCTATATAAAGATGTATTGTATGCTTTGGAAAATGTCCACACTTGTAAGTCCCTGCCGTTGATTACAAACAATGTTAGAGTCATATATCTGTTACAGGTTCTAGATATAAGCCGGGCAGTGATTTATTTTACTGCTCTCTGGGTTAACATTGTACAATCAGTGCCTACAAACTGCAAGCTCGTTCCATGATGCTCCATGATGTTCTCTGATGCTGAGGCACTTCTCTTTCAATCAGCGGAGCGGGCGCTGATTGATGTCAAGTCTATTCATGTAGCAACTAATGAAATGGAAGAGATATTACAGCTTCTGACAGAGCGTGATATTGAACACACAAACAACACCCCCCCNCCCGTTCCTACGCCTACCCGTAGTCTCCATTCCCCAGACATACACTCCAGTCTAACTCCGTCAATATTTCTCTGTCTGTCTGTGCGTCTCTCGCAGTCTATATCATCCAGTGTGCACTTCCACAAAGCCCTCCTACATTCAGACAGATCCTTCTATATATTCGAAGGCTGGGCCTTTCCACCTATTTACTCGTAACTGCTGAACTACTAAAGCTTCCATTTCTTACTTGAAGGATTAAGTGCTACGGTTATTCGTTCGTTCACAACTTCTCTTAGTGTTTAACCAGGTAACTGTTTCCTCAGGTATCAAAATCGAACTCATCTGTCTTTTGCAACTTTACTTTCTGAACCACCAAAACACACATACTGTGTATGTACAAATAGCTGACCTTCCTGTAAAGCTGTTATTATAGGTTGTCATGAAATTGCAACTCAAAAAGATTGGCTAAACTGAGTGGATTCAGAGGAAATTCTGCTGTGGTATTAAACTAGATTTTTATGTAATGTCATTACAAGCACATATGAGCTTGGAAATTATCTAAATTTTTGTTGTAATTGCTCCCAAAATTACAAGTTTCATCAGTTAAATATATGAAATTACAAACACAGGCTGAACAAACAATTACACAGAAAATATTGGAGACTCTGTATCTGATGTTATAGGAGGGATGATAAATAGAGATTGAAAGGGAGGAAATGATGAAAAGTGAAAGTTAACTTTCATTTCTATGCAGTTACTTGCTAAAGCAGAAAAGACAACAGACAAAACACCCAGGACAACACCTGTGTTTAAACTCGATTTCAAGGGGGCACCTAATGATTTTGTCTATGAAGCAACTGACTCAACACAATCTTGAGAGATTAAGGGGCATTTGATGTACCGTTATCCTAACTGTCACTTGTGGCCACAGTGAGTGCTGTTCAGTAAAGGTTATATTATTGTTTTAAAGGTGCATTAATCAATGTTCTTTTATTAACAATGGAGCAAATAACTATGTGCAAGACAAGTTTGTGATTAGCTGGTGAAGAAAATTGTACCTCTAGAAGCTAATAAGCCAGAAATTTCCCTCAGAACTTGGCAGAGACCAAACCTGAACTAAAAGGAGAGTAAATATTGGACTGAATGGAAGTGTTGCTCCATGACTGCTGGGTGGGTAAATAAGTAATTGGTTGCTAACACAACAGACGTAACAATTTTACTTTTATAATCTAGACCACAACAGTAAAGTGGCCGTTCCTCCTTCAAGTGCAGAGATAGTTCATTAACATTTTGGAATTGTGTGTATGAACTAACTGAACTTTTAAGCTCTTCTGTTACAGAAGCCTTTCTGTTGCTTTGCTCTGGGTCACTGTGAAGGTGTGTGTCCCAGAAACATGCACAACGATATTCTTCTGTAAAATGCATAGTATTGAGTTGATTGATTTTTGTCTTTTTTTCAGTGGTTTGTGAGTCTTCATAACCTGAGGCAGTACCATCTGCTATTCCCTCCATGCTTCATTGTAGAGATGAGCTGTTGGCATTCAGTGTGACCTTGAGAGAATATAATATAAGCAGTTATGTTTTGTTTGTTTGTTCTTTTATTCCTAAGGAATGTTTTCCTCTGTGGTGTACTCCACTCCTTATTCAGTCTTGTTGTCATGTCTCAATCTGTGAAAATGATGAAAATGATAAATGCCCTGTCCAACCCAATGAGCTTCAACCACAAACTGTACGATCTGTGACATTCATTTTGATGGGTGTATGTTTCACCTCTATTGGTAGATTCCTTCAACTGTGTTTCATGCATTTCCAACTTCCACAATTCTTTCCCATCAGAGACAGTTTTTTTCTCCCAGTCGTTTCATGATAGATAGACCAGAAGACACTCAGCTCCTTCATTCCCTAACTCTATCTTTCCCACTGTGGCACTGAACACCCAAAGACTGAGAAAAGAGTGAGACAGTTTGGCATCCTGCTGTTTACCTCATAAGTTGGCTCACACAGCGATTAAAGTGTTCTGTCTCTACGACAGATTTTGCTGAGGCAATAGGTGTAAAATTTTTACAATTATGTGCAAGCAATTAAAATGGTTAAACTGTAGGTAGTAACAATTAAAAGAATTCACCAGAGAGCAAAAGGAAAATGCAATTTGCTCCCTTTGTAATAATTTGTTTCTTGAGGCCGCAACAAGAGACTTTCATTTGAAAGGCAGCAGTGAGACACACTGGAAGTTCTGAGTAGCTAATGGTAACAACAGATCAATATGCAAACTGTTATTTTTAGCAATTATTTGCCAGGGATGGGAATAACCCTGCATATGCCCTACACAGCCAGGGTCCACCCACACAGCTGTTTTCATTTGCCTCCTGATTAGAACTCTTCTCAGGACTGTGTGGGCGTGTACAGACTGTGCTTGATTGGCATGTCTGTGACTTTCCAGTTGGTTTTGTTGCATCTGTTCAGACGAATTCAGATTGAACATGAGACCAGATTTTCGCCCTATGCCACGAACAATGTACCAACTGAGCAGGCGTTAGCTTTAGCTAGCTAATAATATATGCACCAAACGTGTGTTCGTAGTGTTTCTGTGTTGGGTTTGTGTGGTAGTTCAGCCTCAAAATGTACCAGTTCTTTTTGTTATTTTCCTCCTTCTCTTGGCTCTGTACCTTTTATAATTGGAGTCATAAAGCCTCGGGATAAGTGTAAATTTTAGTCTCAAATGAAAGCAAATAAAATGTTTCAACTCGCACGGATGCGCCCTCGCCTCAGTTTGCACCTCCTAGAAATAAATCTTCGTCTGACTTTACATGCAATAGCACTGACTCTAAAATTCACATTACGTTCAATCTGAACACACATGCAACTGTTGCCTGCGTGATTCTTATGAATAGACGCAGTTTAGTAACCTCAGCAAACTCCCAGCATACTGTAGCTCCACTCAACTTCCACCTGAGCAAGCCTGAGGTCTAATCAGTCAGAATAATGAAAAAAAAAAAAGATTTTTATTCTTTTGTTTTTGGAGCCATTTGTAATTTTTATTTTTTGCAGCTGTGAATAGCTTCTCTGTTTCTTTGGGGAATTACATGGAGGGCTTAATTCAGTCACTTGCCTAGTGTGAAGCGAACACACTGCATACTCAAAACTTTGTTAGGATTACTATGTAATATGAACTTGACTGAGGTTTGATAGCATTTGATAGCATCACATTGAATCCAGTATTAATTATGTTTATAGAATCAAAATGATCAAACATGCACACAATACACATCCGTGCCAATGGTTTCACACTATTCCACTGATCTACAGGTGGCAGTAGTACCCCAAGATGTGGATTTAAAATACTTTCAAAATCAGCTTTACTAATGTTTTACGAGGAAGGATGTTTGTAAGACTTCGAGGATACACACAACCACAATTCCCCATCCACTATTCATTTGTGTTGCATTAATCACATATTGTGTTCATTAATAATATCCTAATTGCTTCAATTTTATTTCTAATAATCAGGTTTTAGCTATATATATATAATTGTACAATCTCCCATCTGCACTGTGTTTACGAGTCCTTTTCAGAGGGGAGAATTTTCCCCACAAAACTGGCAAACAGCGTGACCTCAGTCAATGTAGCAGAATACATAATCATCCTCTATCAACACGTCTCCTCCTGTTATTTGCCTGATCCTCCCTTAAATGCATATGCAATGAGGAGACCTTGCAGATACTCCAGCCTGGCTTCCATTTGTCACGAGGCACTTTTTCTAAATAGTGAAATTCCGTTCAGAACTATTAAACTGGTAAGCTTAAATTATTGATCTGATATACATGAAAGTTTAATTGTGGAAATGACTGTTCATTAAAAATCCCCCCACAACAGCGATTGACTAATCATAGCTTGGGAACTATAGCTTAGCAACTGTAATTTCACAGGGTTCTTGTTTGGTGAAATTAATGTGAATTAACTGATACAATCTGCCACGGCTATGATCTTACAAACCAGCTCAAGAATAAACTTGTATACAGTCTGAGTCTACGCCTTTGCTGCATTAAACATTTCCACATTTGCAGTAATGTTTTCTTAACAACGAGAAATCCTCAAAATGAAACAACAAAATATGTCGTTAGTAACGGCCCTCCAGAAAGACACACACAACATTCTTGTCTGATGAGATGCCCCTGTCAGCAGTACATCAGTTGTCAGTGCCATCCAAAACCGTGGCAAAATCCAACGCTTTGTTGACCCATCCAGCCACTCCATACTCTGTCCCCTGCAGACTTGACTCTGAAACAACATCACCTTACTTCTTCTTTTGCTCCCTGCATGATGCAAAATGTAATGTATTCATCAGGATTAGTACTTTTAGGTGTTCTTGTTGAAAACCATCAGAGCGTTGACTAATTTAGAAATAAATATCAAGTCTAACAAAGTGCACGATATCCCTGATATTGCAGTGAGAAACCGTAAGTGGCCAACATGTGTTCCTGCAGATATATTGGTAAATTTAGCCATAGTCTACAGTTAGGCTCTGGTTTGTGTCAGTCGCTACATCTATCTGTACACTCTGTCCATCCTCACTGTTTTCTTTGCCTGCAGCCTTCACAGCGTTGTTGAGAGTTGTTGATCCCCGGCAGGTTTTTCAGCCTGCCTTGCCTGCTGTGTACACACCAGGCAGGCCATCCAGGTTGGGGGGGGGGGNGGGACTGCTGGGTGCTGCTCCTCGTCTGCAGACCTAGCTGCACACAAACACACGCACACAACCCTGTACAACCTTTGGGCCAGATCTGTCAGCTCTTCCCCGCTTGTGAGCACAAACACACACAGCATATTCTCTTTCTCTCCCGCTCTCTTTCTGTGCTCTCATTGCCACCCGTCCACTGCACACAAGCCCAGAGCATGCTGGGAGAACTACTGGTCCAAGTGGAGAGAGTTGGCGGGTGGTTGGGGAGAGGGGGTGGTGAAGAAGTCTACATAGGTTAGGTTAAAGGAAAAGAAGTTCTTAAGCAGCACAGAAATATTAAGACTGCTCTGGTCTTTGTGTGTCTTCCCCCGTCTCTTTATATTTTTCTTGAATACTGTCAAACAAGTCTGTAATGGCCGTTTAGTAAAAATCTTCTATCCTTGTCAATGTTGTCTAATTTAGATAAAATGGGGTCCCCTAGTCAGATTTTTCATTCGGATATCTGATCAGAAAAAACATTCCAGTGTGGGTGCACTTCACTCAGCAGTCTGTGAAACCTTCACTGTAACCTACCTCAACTCACTTTAAGCAGCTGCAACCCACCCAGATGAATTTTATTTTGCCTTTCACTGAAAGTTTGTCATGATGGTCTAAATGCTGTTTCAGAGGCTTTTCTACTTTGATGAGAAGAAAGCAGAACGTCACTACAGTACATGCTTTTAACTGCATCTCAGAGAAGCAGACCTCACCTCTCTGTGAGCACCAGACCAAAACCAGTCACGCGCACGCACACACACACACACACACACACACACACACATATAGGACACCTGCTATCACGTAGCTGAAGGTGTACACTAGTAAGGGACCTTTGAGCTTAGATTGTTTTATTACATAGGATGAGATGAGATGAGAAGTCCTTAAAATGCTCAGAAGAAAATGGAAATGAACAATTCCATGACAAGTGGGCAAACTCCATCTGCTGATGTTCATTTGATATGATGTAAAGCTTCATAACCACTAATAAATGGACCCTGTGGGGAGAGTGTTTTCTCAAATTCGGATACTCGTTTAGACTAATACCAAATCCAGTCATCTATCCATCACTTGAAAGTGTCGAAAGCTAAACTTAAATACATTCGATAAATAATTCAAAAGGACTCAGGTTCGGAAAGTCTATTCAATACTGGAGTCAGATTCAATATAATACTATGGAGCCCCAACCCTAACTTTAGACACAAACCTTTGAATTTGAACCCTAAGATACACCCAGTGGTAGCATCGGTGGCCTCAGAATTAGGCTGTCTGCATACATGCATCATGGGAATACTGCGAGAATATGTGCATGTATGTGTATTTGAAAAAGGTTAATGTGTGGAGAAAGTCAGAGGGGCTGGCTGGTCTCTTTAACACAGCAGGGCTGTCACCAAAGGTCCTTATTACTCCACTTCTATCCAGCCAGCTGGCGTTCAACTTATGGGAGTAAAGACAGCGTGGAGGCTTTGATACGGAGTTGGAGGGATGCTGTGGGGGAGAATTCTGGGAGATAAGTTGGCACACAGACCCACACTCACACCTTTAATACACACACACGGTAGCAATAACACGCCACTGCAGGTTGGGTTTGGGCTGCAGCTGACTGTACATTGTACCCACTCACCAGCTGAGTTGGATCACTGATGGGGTCAGTTTCATTTGAACTCCTCGGAGTTAGAGGATGACTCAGATTTCATGTCGGTACATCGCAGAGCCGTCATCAGAGGGATCAGAATCACAGGGTTCTCGTTTTACATTCTCAAAATGAATCTGGGCTTTTACTCTGAACTGATTTAATCAAAATGAAATGGCTGGTTTGTATGTCCCTGCATGTGACCTTGTAGGAGTGGACAACATAACAAATGGCCAACGATATACATACTAAATATCTAATGAGATTTACAGCCGCCCATTGTCCTCAGAACAGCTTCAGTCCTCAAACTGTGTGTATAGTATTTTCTTCAAAAAAGAAAACCTTTTTCTTCCGAGCGATGAAGAGGGAAATCCACTCCTCTTAAAGGTGTAAAAGTGTCAATGGTGGAGGTGCTGATTAAAGCCATGGCTTTATCCCGCTGTTCATAAAATCACTCTTGAGGTTTTTTTGACGGTGTGTTAGGCGCCATTATCATCTTGAATTATGGGAACCCTAGGGTGCTTCAGATTTTGTGAAATGGCCTCATACTCCCTGGTTATTGTACACCCATGCAGTGCAATCATCAGACCTAATGACTCCCAGTAGATGGCTGCTGCACCAGTTCAGATCTGTCCACAAGGTTGACAGCTGGTTACAGGTATTATGGCTCAGTTTAAACTCATCTGGAATGAGTGTCAGTGGAGACATTAATACACTGGTTCAGTTTTTGTGGTGGTGAGTATCAACTTGCCATTGCATCATGCAGTTTATTATACAAAAGGGTGACAATTTAAAGGGTGATTTAGTGTTTCACCTCTATAAAGATGGGAAAATTGTGAGACAGATAAAAAATGAATGGTCAAAATCGATGCAGCAGAAGCAGAGATATCCTCAATATCATTCACTCGTATGGGTCAAGCTCCAAAAACACAGGACCCTACACTTGTAGCACTGGTTTCCAGGCCTAAGCCCAGATAACCCTGATGACATCCAACCATTATTTTCGTAACTTCAAATGTCCTGTTTTGAGACTATGGGCCCAATTTAAACAATACATGGTCTAAAGTGCGTGGCGCAATTGCATTTAGGGTGTGTCAAACTCCACTTCTGGTTAAACGGCGCATAATCTGGGGGCAAAGTGAGGCACGAGGAGGGTTCGTATTTAGTCTCTTAATTAATCATAGGTGTGTTTTGGGCGTAACATGAATTAAACCAATCAGAGTTTCATCTCCCATTCTATTGTAAGATGGTGTAAGATGGTGTAAGATAGGGCCCTAAGACTCCAATACCTAAAAATATCCAGTTCAATATGGCATAAGACAAATAAAAGCAGCAAATCTCCTAAAAAATTGGAGGTTGCTGCCCTAACCAATCCCAATCAGTAGCGAGTGACACGTCCGTTCTGTTTACATCATTTTCAGTTGACACACAAGCTAAGGTTGCTAAGACCAGTTAACTAAACTTTTTTTTTTTTTATGACAATCGAAGAAATATGCCAATGCACTGTAAGGGTTGTTATTTCTTTAAGTCAACTTAACCAATATTGCTGCGCCTACCTCATCCACATTTTCTATTGCTACTTTTAGTGGATGTAGTTAAGTAGCTAGCTATGTAGGAAGATGATATCCCCATTCTTAATCCTGCCTACAAAGCTCTGAGTGGTGGATTGTTTCTCCATTTTGAGGAAACAGCCGTCAGTTACCGCAACATCACACTCATTTGAGTCGCTGAACCACCAGACATGTAGGGAGTGATTCAGAAGTCTTGAAAGAGGCTGAATTATAGTTATACCGTGGAGTTTTCAACCACTAGTGGCGCTATTTAGCAGTGTTTTTATGAGCAGGTCCCCGTTTTATTTGTTTCTTATGCATGCATGCAAGTACGTGGGTGAAGCGAGATGCCCACATGTTCCTGCCAACAGTTTAATGCTATGCCTCTGACTAACAGTTGGTGGGAGTAACGTGTCAAGAAACACAGCAATATAGCGAACAAATATAAACAATACAGGTTTTAAATATTTTGCTTGGCAAATGTTTAATCAGAAAACAAATGCATTCAACAGCAAACAGTGTGTTTTGATGGGAAACACTAAATTTAGTAACTTCATAGTCAGTCTTTTTTATGATGTTATATACATTGCAGTCCTTTAACATTTAGAAAGTGACACGATTTTTGTTATTTTTTCTCTGTACTCCCAGGGCTCAAGGTGTTCACATATATATTAGATTAACAGTGTTTTCCCCTCCATGATGAAGTCTCCTCTCCCCTTATCCAGGTTCTCCGGGCCTGCAGGTGCAGTTCAGAGTAAATGAGGGTTTCTTGAGACCAGGAGAGAAGCGCTGGTTTCTGCGCTATCTGGCCCTCCACACCATGCACATCGATATCTGGGACAGCGACTCATTGCTCCTCATAGGTTCTACTGCCATCGAGCTCAAGGTAAAAGACTGATTCACTTATGATTCAAATGTATTGAGATTAAAGTGGTAATTTGTGATTATTAGTTGCAGTATTACAACAAACTCTGATACCCATTCACCTAGTGTTCATCACAAGAACTACCCAGTAAAGCATCAAAACAAGAAAAACGCCTTCTATTAACACATGCATTGTCAACTCATGACACACCTTCATCGCAACACAGTGCATCTGTCATGGATTCATGCAGCGTTTGCAGATTGTTTTAACACATTTAATAGAGTTAAAGAGATACTGATGATAGAACGTCAAATGCGACTTCGCTGTATATTAACCAGGTTTCCTCGAAAACAGGACAGACATTTTATGAGTCTACTGGGACCAGAAAAAGCACAAATTATCTTATTTTATGAGATATCCAAACATTTTGGCAGTAATGACTGGAAAAGTGCATACGAGTTTAAAATCAAATGCACCAGAGTTAGGCTCAGTCTGTGTTGAACAAACCAAGTACTATTTAGTGTTGCTCACTGTGTACTCACAGATTAAAGGCCTTTAAATTTTGGTCTTTCAACTCTGCTATTTATTGATTGGACAGAAACTCTTTTGCCAACCTTGATGTGGAATTGATTTGTTTTGCAACTGTGTGAAATTTGTACAACATTTAATGAGAAAGAATTAAGGGAGTAGTTTGCAACTGGGCAGAGCTGTTTTGAACTTGACCATATCCATTTAGCAATAAGTCAAACTCCCAACCATTCCTAGCATTTTTGCGCTTTAATTTTCTTGCTAGACTGTTTTCATTTAGTAATTTTCCCCCATTTCTTGATCAGTACTTTTGTGGGTAAAGCAAACTTGCAAATAAATGCTTCTCCTTTTCACTCACCATATTTTGCATCCCCAGTACATGTTGCGTCAGGGTAAAACGGCAGTGCAGGCCCTTCATGAGGTGGAGGTGCTGACCACCGATTACGTGGGAGAGAACACCCTGCTGACGAGCACAGATGAGAGCCAACAGTCGGCCTTCAGCCCAATGACGGTCCACACCATTATCAGGGGCCGGCTGCACATACGCACAGGCAACATAGGCAAGTACAGCAAGACTGTTTTTGACACTTCACACTGACACCAAATACTGACATGACCACGGCTAAGATCGACATTGAATATCAACAGGTGTATAGACTAACCAAACAACTTCATTAGGTGTGACAAAATGATCTCAACTCAAGGTCCACCTACTAGCTTTTTCAAAGCTTTCAACTGCATCTCACGGTCACCAGTGAATGGAACTGGCTCTGGTGTCATCATGTGACCAAAGTATGGAACTTGATAATATTTTATCACACGTATTGATCTCAAGGCCAAGAATAAACTTGCTCAAACCATGTCATGATCTGTATTCTCTGATTGGGCTGATTGTGCCAGTCGTGATTGTTAATAGATATACACTATGTGAGAGCGTTTCGATATTGTGTACCTATCTACAGTACTAGGGACTGAAGGATGAGCATAAGATGCTGTGTGGTTAATGCTCTTGCATGGAGTACTGAATGAAGTATTGCGTAAGAATTCATCTGGCCTGCCAGATAGTTGTCTCGCTTTGTGTTGCTGTAAGTGCATACTCCTATGGAGAAACTTCAATCAAATAGACTAAATCTAGTGCTGCCCCCATTGGGATCCAGAGGAGGGTTGAGAGTGAATGCTTGGGATGAGGGCTGTTGCGAATAGCTGGATAGTTGCATTACCAAAACGCGAAGGTAAATGTAAGGAAAGTCAGAAAAAGGAGAACTTGTATTTGTTTTAGCTTTCAAAAGAAAATCCAGTTCCAATATCACCCAAATCTCCGTCTACCTCTGAAATATTTACAAGAGTGTTTTATATTCAGGTCATATTCCATTTGGAGCCTCAGATTATGAAGTAATGTTGTCTGTTTACTTTTATTGATGTGTAGAGTTGGAAATGACAGTGAATCCCCAGGGCTGCTGCTGCTGTTGAAAGTTCCCATTTTCCGGAGGTGTGCAGGCTTGCAAAGCAAACACTGTGCCAAAACGAAATATCTTGATGTGATAGTTCCACTCCGTCTAGCAACTGAGCACCTTTCCTCTTCCCTTGCACTCATCCAATTTGGGCCTGGTGTGCCCCTGCGGCGCGATGGCAGCTGACGATAGCTTCCTCGCCATTAATCAACTGTTGAAACGATACTCCCTCTCATAAACAATGCATCATTCTCCGGCCTCAGAAACTCCGCGGAGTGCCATTGTTGGGGCTAAATATGCCAGCACTTATCACTCAAAGCAGGTTGAGAGCGCAGTGGGTTATTGGTTGTGCTGGGGATGGAAGGAGGAGGGTTGTGTCTGGCATGTAAATTCCAATCAAGGCTCAGATATCCATCAGGCGCCCTGGCCGACAGTCAGAATCAATTTGGGGAGGCAGGACTCGCAAGCACTTTTCTTTGTTTCTGCTTCCATCTGTCGCTGCCTTTCTCACATTCACACTTCTCTCTTCGCTCTTTATCAATGTCTTCCTGTTTTCTCCTATTCATCCATTTACCTCTTGCCCTTCTATCACACGCTCTATCTTCCACCCTCTATCTGGCTGTTTATTTTCTTCTCTCACCATCCTTATATTCTCAGTGTTTCTTTTTCTTTCTCTGCGACTGCCATCAAGCTGTAATAAATCAGTGCTCTTATTTGGTGGGTGGTAAAGGATGTGAAGCTTGGTCATTAATGCTCACTGGGGGTGGGGGGTGGGTTGAGAATCAGAAGTTATCCACAGTACGATAGATGGATTTGATGGGAAGGACACACACAGAGACACACACACACAAACACACACACACAAGCATGTGTGCATATCAAATCACTCACACATGCCAAGAAGCCATGCACTCATGCATACACACAGACATAAAGACAGGCAGGTGTAGCAGAGCGTGGACAGGTTGTGTGATGAGGCAGGGTGGCAGAAATGAGAGGCGGACAGGAAGAGTATATCACCGTCATCATGGTGAGGACCCTGTAACTCAAATTTTTGTGATTTTCAAGTTCAATAGAAGGATTACATGGCTTCTCTATGGATTGGGAAAATTCTACTACTCTTAAATCCCACTGGATGGACTCAAAAATGCACACTGGCCAAGCTGAAAGGCAGGCTGTATTTCTGTGTTGACACTGCACAGATACAGCTCCTGGATTTCAGCTCAAGAGGTGAAGGAAGGTTGCTTGAAAATGGTCGATGACGCAGAGTGCTAGAGAAAAGAAAAAGTGTGTGACAGTGTGACAGGAAGAGTAGCTAAAGCAGTAAAAGCTTCTTTCAGCAAGGCTGAAATTTCTTTTTGTTGTGAGGATCTTGTCTTTAGATTGATGTGCTGATTTAATTTTAGCCATGCATTATTATATGATTATGTTGACTAGTTTAATGTGTACCGTAAATTCTTGAATATTGACCGGGGCCTTTAATTAGCTCAAGTGCAGACTTTATTTGAAACAGGCTCATATAAGACAGCAGGGCTTTATGTAGAGTTACTGAAATGAAAACAATGTTTCTGTTAGAAATAGTGAGTGGTGAGTATAAAATGATTCTGTTGTTGTACTGATGGAATTAGTGCTGTGAAACTGTATTAGTTATATGATCATATATATCAGTTTATATAATCATGTACAATTGTAATGTGGAAGCAATGCAGTCCTGACTGCATAGTGCTCCCTCCCTTTTCTATTTTCTTTCTATTTCAGGCATGCATGCTATTAATCATGTCTTTACTTCGCCCCGTTGGGAATTCATCAGAATTAGGCTTTATTGGAAAAAGTGAGTGGCAGACTGTCATTTCCAAATGAAAAAGAGTGAAACACCAAATGATATCCTTTTTAATCATCACAAGGTGGGATTGACAAGTAATTAATTAAATGGTAATGATATACGCTGTCAGGCCCATTCAATCATTCTGTAAAGCAGCTTTTATTAATAGCGTCATGAAGGACCAAAGGAAGTGGCTTAATCAGAATAATAGAGAGTTGTGAAAGTGTGGCTGGAACATGGGGGGTTTGGCTTTGCTGCCGTATGAGGTCTTGAGGAAGGAAAACAGCGTTCACACACAGAGAACTGTAGGAGCAGATGAGGAGTGTATAAACCATGACGGCCGCCTGCTTGTCCCATGAAACTGATCGACTGGTGAATCCAGAGGAAAGCCACAATGCTTTATTGATTTCATCAGCTAAATCCACATGAACTCTGAGTGGAAAATGAGGATAGAGGCAGGGGAAGAGATACATTAAAGAGATATTTTTAACCTTAACACAATTGAAAACTGTGCAAGAGCTCAACATTTGGAAGCCCTTACTAATGTTTTCTAGCACCTGTCGAAATGAATACTTGGGCCAAAGTCTGCTGAGTCAAAGCGGAATCATCAGTAGCTCTGTGTGAGCGACTTTGTCCCAAAGATAGAAAATAGGAAACATTGAACAATCTTTGTAATCCCTGATGTCATTATGATGTAAATCCCAGACCTTTTCCAAAGACTGATACTGTGGTCTGATTGATGGCCTGTTAACCGTGATTAATCTATATTGTCTCTCTAAAACAAATAGGCAAGCAAACACAACATAGATAGATGACAAATGGAAAAAAGTGAAGGATGGATGATATAAAAAAGTAAAAAATGAAAGAAGCAAGGAAAGATAAGCCATGTTTTACCTGTCAAAACATTTGATACAGATATTCATGGTCCCTGGAGGACAATTCGTACTAGTTTTGGTAACAACCCGTAACTATTAGCCTAGTGCCACCATTAGGTTAGATCAGGGGAGATTTTCATGGTCAGTTGTGTTCAGACTGGTCACGAAGCAAATGTTCGATGTGGTGCAATTGCATATAAAGTTAATGCAACAAGTCACTAACAAACGAAACGTAGCCATTTTCCAGAGACACAGATTCTTAAACTGATTAAATCGTAAAGCTGCATTACTTTGTTGGCCAGCAGGGGGGGG
>NTHP01000408.1:65899-173752 GCA_003416845.1 Oplegnathus fasciatus | reverse complement strand
GGGGGGGGGGGGGGGGGGCAGCAGAACAGCTGAAGATGCAACACCTTATCATCAAACGTGGCCGATCAGCTGCCTGTTCACACATCCAGCGGACATGGCGCCACATTACCATTCATTTGGGATTGTGTTTTCACCCTCCTTTTAGCTCAGTTTTGGCCTCCACCAAATCCTGAGGAAAATATCTGGCTCTTTAGCTGCCAGATGCTCCATCATATTCACCAGCTAGTCACTATTTCTTCTGTCTGGTGTTTGGTGCAGAGCAGGTAGCTTATAGACCTTTGTCACTGAAAAAAACTGCCTGCTCTGACTGGAAACAAGAGAGAGCGGAAGTTGTGTGCTGGAAAACCAAAACACAGTAAATGAGCGGTTACTATGAGCAACACCTTTCACATTACGTCACATCGTCATTTGGTCCATTGTTTTTATAAAAATATTGATGGATGTTGATTGGAAGCTTTAATGCAACAAAATGGTTCTTATTTTGAATAATAATAATTTTAAAGTACCTGCATTTCCATGACTGGCCCCAAGCTAGTATGTCTGAAGCCAAGGCTACAGCAGTTTATGTAATAGCTTTTGAAGGTCCAACTTTATCTCACACACATATTGTTTGAGTTTAGCTTCATAATAAGGTAGTATTAGCTACAATGCCAGAAATTAAGACAGTGAGCACTTTTAATATCAAATCTGGAAACATGTTGGTAATATTTGCCAACAGTAAAAAGGCCCATATGTGACAGAAGGGAAAGCCTATTGATATAAAATTGTTTTGCTGACTGAGTTGTGTCTGTATCATTTCTTTCTAACTCTCACTTTCTCTTGCTGTCTCTTTTGCTCTGTCCACACACACACACACACACACACACACACACACAAACAGAAAGCATGTATCTGCTTCAGCACAGTAGAGAAGACAGATTAGAACCTTCTCCAGACCTCACAGTGCTCCTCATCTGCAGCAGCCTGATAAGCCCTGGAGAGACTGCGTGTTGTAGCAGGAGAGAGTAGAGAGAATCCTGCCTAAAGCTGCCACTAGTGGAACAAAATATCAGTGAAATTTACCTAACAATTAGTTTAGCTAGGTGACTTCCCTGAGGGGTGCACATACAGTATGTCTCACTCATTAAAAGCTCTTGCTGTTGGCGCATTAAGGCCCGACTTTATCAGCCTTGCTTTTAGCCCTGAGGTGAGAGGGAATCTGCTTATTCTGAAAGGTCAGTGGCCTGGAACGTGGAGGCAGAAGAAATCGAATATTGCAGACTACTTTGAAACCCCCTTGGTGCTTGCTCCCATTTGTTCTGGGGGCCAGTAAATCAGTGGTTTGTTGTGGCCTTAACCTCAAGAACTGCCAGCAGAGCAAAGAGGGCGGGCAGGTGGGGTAGTGCCGAGTAGGGTTATTGTCATGCAACAGAGAGAGGTAGTCAATAAATTTGATAGAGTTCAGCCCCCTGGCACTTTGTTCACAATTACTCTCTTCCACGCAGACAACACAGAGCAGCAAATGCTGTGCAGGGCTTTCTCTCTGCAACACAAACCAGGAGTATTAGCTTACATTTCAGTGATGAGGATCATCAGCTCTGTCTTAACAATCTGCCAGTATGATGCAGCAGTTAGGGACGGATAATGTGACCGAGAGCAAGACATCCACGTCAACCTGGATTAGCACTAAAGTAGGTATTATCTGATGAGCCTAATGATGGTTCTAGTGATAGCCGATTAATTAAAATGATTGAATGATTAAATCAGAGGGTCACAGTTGGGTTCATCATCAGTTCATTTGTTTTATTGTGGGCAAGTAGCACTGGGTGTTCATCTTATCGCGTCCTCACAGGCTTATTGTATAATTCTATCCATCATCAAAGCATTTCTCGACACAAAAGAAAGCAGGCTGAAAGGCCGATAATGAGGCGTTGGGAATGAGATCGCTACGGCTTTCTTATTGATTGGAGATGTTTATGCGATGGCAGAAGTAATGTCTTCACAGTAATATTTGGGAAATATAACTCAAACGAATACATTTGGCTGAGTCGTGTGGCCAGAGAAGGGTGATGGATGATGAGGGGAATGCATTGGGACGGCAGACACCTCACCCATTAATCTGCAGAACTGCGCTGTCTGTGTCTGTTTGCATGGCAACATCAGCTCCCCATTACTCATTTAGCTGCCGCCCATTATCAGTTTGTTGAGGAAGGACTTTGCCTCTAAAAGATTTGGAGGGTACTTTTGCCTCCCCTTCTAAAACTCCTACAAGCTCACTGAGGTGTCAGTTCTGGGCGGTAAAGCCACTTAATTGCCGCACTCACCGTATTTCATATGAAAGCATCCCGGATGAGGTATCCCACAGCCTCTCAGAAAATGCTAAAACTTTTTATACTACAATTAAGCACCTCAGTTGGGCATGTTGTGATGTTCCAAAGCCTAGACACTGATGGGAGTAATGGGAGCATTGTGTCAAAGTGCACTGTAATTTAAAGAGCCGTAAACTTTAGTTTTAATTACTTCTTCAGTCAACTGTTGTAAATTGTATCTAACGGATTCCAAGTGTTGCCCTCAGGATACCTGTAAATTGCACCGAACAAGTCTTTTGACCTGTGGTATTTGAAAATGCTCTTGTGAAGATGGTACATGACTGCAGGCTGGTGTTGTGGTTGTGACTCCGTGAGCAATTATCTGTCACACTTCCATTACCGGACATTTTGTGTATAAAGCACTGTTCAAAAGCATAAGCAAGCCTTTCCCACAGCTGCTGTACTGTAGCGGCTCTGCGCCGGATGAATTAATATTAGAAGAACACCTTATATCCACCATCATTCACTGTCTTAGTACAGGCGCATCCTGGAGTGCTTATTTATCCACTTGCCTTTAAAAGAGGGGAAAATGATGATTTTGGCTTTTAGGAACAGAAAGGGAGACAAATAAGGTTGAAAGCTGGAGGTAGTCTGGTTGTCAAGAGGCAGGTTTTGCAGGATAACCCCAAACTGTCAGCTTGGCCATTCAAA
Organism: Oplegnathus fasciatus; assembly: GCA_003416845.1. Lineage (NCBI taxonomy): Eukaryota > Metazoa > Chordata > Actinopteri > Centrarchiformes > Oplegnathidae > Oplegnathus > Oplegnathus fasciatus. Next base: position 170,753 of record NTHP01000408.1, on the reverse strand, counting down.
CAATGGTATAAAGCTTCTCTAATGACATGACTTATAATGTTTCAAAAGTCTAATTATTCTTTAAAAGAAAGATCCGTAATGATGTGGTAAGCCCCCACCTCCAGAAGGCAGATGATATTTAACATTTTATGCTGAATTGTCTTGCTGCATCTCTGACACCCAGCACTCAGCCAAACCGGACAGAGGCCAACACTAACCATCAATCAGCATGACACTCATCACGATGCAAGCTTTCTGTGTCCAGACCTCTCTGGCAATTTTAGGCCACTAATTAACCGCTGTAAGCTTGTCTTCATGTATTGATCCTGCCTCGAGTGTTGTAAGCCAGGGTTTAACCTGGACTGTGTTCACTTTGGTGGTGTCTACAATGAAAATGTATTGTTTCACATGTGACTTCAAAGAGAACTTTGGCCTAAAACTGCTTTTTTTTTGGGCAAACTGGCTGGATCTGGCTTCAGATCTCGGTTTGGCTTGTTACTTCAAGGAGTGGCAAACACCCGAGTTACTCAAATTTGGTCTTTAAATAGACTGAATCAAATCAAGAGTTACAGAGATAACTGTGCTTCTATCAGTTATGATCCTGATACTAATACAGGGATAACCTCTGACATAATGTGTGATCAAACAACAAGCAAGGCTAATATACTGTGTATTAAATACGCTGATGTGTCATTGTGTGTTGTCTGGCCTCCAGGACTGTCTTCCAGGATAATTTGGACAGGGGAGAAGGGGGTCCTAAGCAATTTTATTTGTCCAAAAAAATAATTTAAAGAAACTAGGTAGGGTGAGATCGAGAGAACATAAGAAAACAATAATAAAGCAACACAGGTTGACTGAGTTTTGTCTTTGGTGCTAAATATTTGAAGTATAAACTTACATGAAATAATTTCCAAATCTGTTGTCAGCGTAATATTTAGCTTAAATCAAGTTATTATTTTCTGCATAGGACTTTTTTTTTCTTTCAGAAAATTAACAGTCAGGCTTGCTTGTCTGATCAATTGAAAAAGCTTATTGGTACTATGTGCTCAGTTCTTAGATGTTAAGCAAAGGAAATAAATGGTAAAATCTTTAAAAGCTAACATTTGGTGTTTTTTACAGCACCATGTTGAACTGTTTTTCTCTTTGAGCAGCTATTATCCACTGTGAATTAGTGAGGTAAAATAATTTCCCTTTTATAATGGATTATTTTATTCGCTAAGCTGTGACAATTGTAAACTTGCTAAAATACACACACTAAACAGCAGCTGTAAAACAATGAAAAAAACTGCAGCTGTAACACTCATTGCCTGCAGGTGGCACAAGTGTTAGACTTGCAGCAGCTATTTCCTTACCTGTAAGTGGTGCTAGTCGGCATGTATAGAGCTGGTCCAACAATGACCAAACAGCTCCTTCTTGTAGAGAATCTGCAGCCAATTAAAAGTGAAGGAGTGTGAGAGTTTGAGTTTATGAATGACTTTGAAGAAAGTTCTATGAGGTGCTTCACATGTAAATATAATTAGCTACTAGATGTCAAACTAAAAACCGCACTTCTCTTCTACAGGGTGCCCAGTAGATCCTAGCAGGAGGAGGGCAGCAGACGTGATGCCGTCTCATTCTCACATCATCACACCTCTCGAAGTCACGGGTGGATTCAGAGGAGGAAGCCTGTCCTCCAGGAACATCCGCCAACTCAATGGCAAGCACTTAAATCCACAGCCCACAGAATCCTGTCTGTGTTTATGTACTGACATATCATTTAACTTCACTTTCGTTAACTGTGCAGTTTTTCTCCACTCACCTTTCAGTGTATGTCCAAACATATATGTGTTTATGTGTATGTGTGTATCCTACACCACAGAGTAATTAGTGTCCTTCATTTGGGCGGTGACCATGCTCCTGCCTTGATCAACTCAACCAGATCCGTTTCACATTCTGTTTGTTGGCTGCACCACTGAACCACTCAATTTTCAGCCTAATTGAGCTTGCAGAAGCATCTCTGGTGGCTAGCCACAGTCCTGTTTGTGTGTGTGTGTGTGTGTGTGTGTGTGTGTGTGTGTGTGTGTGTGTGTGCATGCACAGTCCAAGCAGAGGAACACACACACTGGGGAAACCAATTTTTTCCTCAATTAGACAAGCCGTCGCCAGTCAACTGGTGTGTATTCCTAAATTTGTCCTTAAAATGTGGACTATGACTCAAACACACACACACACACACACACACACACACAGTAATAGGCATCACGAAGAGTTGAAAACAAGCAGATAATTGCTTGTAATAATGTAAAGTAAGTCCGGCAGGTCTAGAATTACATCAGACTCTTAGGGGAACAGACCTTGCAAATGCTGTGTAATTGTATTTCACAAACATTTGCTCATAGCACACTAAACACTAATATACAGTACTGATAGAACATGTGCATATGGAAGCACAAACAAAAAAAACATGTACGAATGAATGCATGCATGTTCACTCTGGATATATTCCCTAAACTGTTGCAGTCATTTATTCACAGCTGCAAACATGGTCTGTTCACTGTTTGCTTTGTTTCTTACCTGTCTCACCCCACCACCACCACCACCACCACCCCTCCGCTGCTCCTGTCTCTCTTACACACTGAACTCTTTCTTCTCTCTGCTCCACCTTCCCGTGCCATTTAAACACACAGTGCGCCTAATTTCTTTCACTGGAGTCCAGTCAGTAACAGTAAGCCACGCTGAAGCGGTGTTGTGAGTGTGCGTGCTCAGTCCCACTCCTGTCTGCCTGTGACTCTGAAGAAAGCAGTGTAGCCAGACACTATCTGGTCAGGTGACTGGCAGTTGACCCAGTGTCTCTTTGATAAGGAGACTTGGGAAAAATCTCTGGGGATAAAGAGTAATACTGGGAGAGGAAAACGGAGAGAGAAGAAAATGTACAAGCATTCATGTGTAAGCACAAAAATGGGAAATTTACTCCTGCAGGTGTACTGCAGGTAGGTCATCACTGTGATAAAAGTAAAAAGCATTACATAAACATCAGTAAATGTATTTCCTTTCCATGTATTTCTGATGTGTTTTTCTTTTTTAATTACAGAAAGAGTACTTAAAAACTGGGCTGTTTGCTGATTGGTTGGTTGAACCTCTGGTTGGATGGCACTGGTTGTTGTTGCTTTTATCAGTTCATTATGGTGGCCGAGCCCAACTCACTGCAGCTAAGGAAAACAAGGCAATATGACGAAACGCACAAATTCAGAAACACTGCAAGTAGTACAGAACAAAGTCGAACTGAGTTACAACACAAAATCGGTTTCCGGGGAACACTAAAAAACGAATGAACGTAATATCGGCACCACGCAATCAGCACAGTTACCTCAATCGTGGTCCTGGGCGCGTTTGTCAGTTTTCATTTTAATTTAATTTGAATTTGAATTGTGTTTTATATATTTGCAACATTTTGTTTCCCTAAATGTGATGTCTGTGCTGTCAAAATCTTTTGTCAATTTGCTTGTGTTTTGTCAATTTGCTTGTGTTTTCCTAAGTTGAGGTGCATTGAGCTCTCTCGTCCAATGACATTTATTGAAAGATGCGATATTAGTTGGGCTGGGTATCGTCTGAAAGTTTTGCATACTAGTGGCAAGTTACTGTGCAGATACAGAAAACAATAGTTTCAAGACCTTACTTTGAGGAATGTACACGTTTTTCAACCTTTTATTCCCCCCTTTATCAAAAGAAGCTTAAGTTCTCACAATGTTAAATGTCTAAACAAGAAGCCATACAAGAACTTTTGTCTGATCCAAGAATAAGTTAACAGTTTCCAAGTCTGACCAGACATCTGATGTCACATTTGGTACTTGACAGTTTTTGATACAATGCTACAGACACATTTCGGTCAGTACTAAAAAAGTATTAAGGTTCCGTACCCAGCCATAAATATGAGTAAATTTAGGTTGGTAAAAGATTCCTGTAATTCAGTAAATTTGGTTTAAGAAAGGTAATGTTCCTTAAGAGCTTAAATATGAAGCTACTATAAAGAAGCCTCATGTTTCTTTTTCTCTGTCATCCTCTCTTTTCTCCCTATCTAATCATCTCTGTGTTCATCAATTGATGAGCTGACGTACCACTCACTTATTCTCGCTACGCTGCTCTGCTCTTTTCTCTAAGATTTGTGGCCACTTTTAGTCAGTCCGCGTTTATCTTCCTGCATGCCGCAAAACATACTCAATCGCATGGCTACAAATTGAGTGGGTGAAAGGTAAATCTGTTTTTAAATATGATTTGGGCAGCTCTGAGTTTAGAGCTTGTTCAAGTGTTGTTCAAAGTGCAGGATTAGGGAAATTCTCTTGTCAAAGCTTTTAAAGAACATGGGTCATTTGCACGATCCATTCCAAATGAGGATAGATTATTTGGTGGCCTCTAGACGAATCAGGTATTTTGGTGCTTGCAGGCAATGCATAGCCATGGAGGTGAAAAATAATTTTGGAGGAGAGAGCAAGTCTGTTTTCTCAGAAGTAGGGCTTTGGCCCAGTTGTAGCGGTGCCAGTTGTTTGACTGGACTGTTGTCTGTGTACAAGCTGCTGTTTCTTGTGCTCCAACAATACTTTAATCTGTCGGCGCCTCTCTCCCTTGGACATTTGGAGGGTTTTTACAACATATGGTCAAAATGGCAAAGAGATTAGAATCCACTCTGTTCAGTAAATATATTCATGATTGCGGCCTGTTTCTCCTTCACAGCGAGGAACACTGCACAAGCACACAGACTGGAGATAGATGAGGATCGTGTGCCATTGTTCAGACGCGAGATCAGAGCTGACACCATCATGCCCAGAGAGCACAACCTAAACGAGCCTGACGGTGGGCGCCGCAAACTCAGCTGCATGGCTGCCGTACATCAACGGGAGGGCAAGGAAGATGCTAAAGCGGCTAAGATCATGGTGAGGTCAAACTTTGCACTTGTGCCAATGGGGAGACAAGAATAGCTGCTTATCTGTAAAGCACAGCCACAATTGTCTGTCCCTGTGTGTCTTCTTCACTTAAAACTCAAACGGACGACAAAGACAGAGCAACAGCTTTCATTCTGGCTCTGAAACATGTCATGAGGGAGCTTTCATAGAGCCGTGGAGCCTCTCCCAAACAGTCTGCCGGTGTTACAATTCTTGTGGCGATGTGCCCTTCAACCCTCTGTGTTTTAGTGACTGTACAAGAAGGTGTTAATTGTTCTTCCACCCGAAGGCACATCTTGTACTTTCACCCATGGGTGCACATGCTAAATGTGATTTTGGCTGTGGTGCATGTCTGTCTCAGACATTTTACACAATAAATTTCCTCTGGTAAGACCTGTGTTGTAGTTGTTTCACACCTCGAAAACAGCTAATACTGTGTGGAATATAACTGAGTCCTGCTCTTACGGGAAGAAGATTTTAAGAGTTGCTTTGCAATTCAATTTGGATTTTACTTCTCTGGGCCGATAGCAACGGCTTAATATGGTCCAGGTTCATCCGTGACATGATTTCAGTGTGCTAGACCTGTTTTAAACCTCAGTATTTACCACCCTGATTTTAAACTCAACTTGAGGTGTTTCATTTATTTTCAAGACAAGTGTACCTACTGGCCAGAATCCCTGGCACCATGCGGTTTATTGTACCCTTTATTATATTTGAAGGGTTTAAGTCTAGCAAACGATACCACAGTATGCTCACAGGTTCAAATTTAGTTGGAGTGCATACTTACATTAATGACGGAATACAGATTTAATGATTGATGGATTCCTTTTGTTTTTCACAAACTGTCCTAAAAGTGGGCATGATGAATGTGTTATTGTGTCCCTTAAAATAGTCACTGAAATGTCACAGAGAAAATTGTGGTTATTGAAACCTGGGTTTTATTTTCTTAGTCAGTTATGTTATGACAACATTTGACTCACCAAAGTAATTGCTGATTGGGAACATGGTAGCTTTGCTACAAAGATGTCACTTTAGCGCGATTATCTGAGAGTGGTCGCACCCAAAATGTTGCTAATAATCTCACATTGCACAAAATATCTGTGGGGCAAGCTGCGACAAGTACGGTAGGTCAATATTAAACCAGGAAGTCACTCTGTGAACTGTGATCAATGTTTATAATTGAAAGTTTGGGTAATAATTTAGGCATATTTTACAGAATGTCATGATATTGTGTTGCCTGGTGTTATACTGCAACTTCTTTTACAGTATTTGCCATTGTTCTTGGGTGTTAGGATCGGACTAGGGAAGCCCGGTTGGCCAGAGAACTTAATCAGATCAAACCCAGCGAAGAGCGCAGCAAGGCAGAGGGCATAGCCAACATGCTGAGCCAGGCCATCACCACCCAGCACTTGCTCTACGCCAGCCTGGGCTCTGCTGAGTACATGGAGTTTGTCCTTAAAAATCCCTTTAATGTACCTCAGACCGTCACCATTCACAGTGATGACCTTGAGCTCAGGTAAGACTCTGCAAACAGTGAGTTGACAGTGAGGTGGTGTCAGGCTGGCACCCCACCCTTAGCTGTTTGTTTAATGTCATTATATTTCCCACTGACAGAGGATATCTGACAAAACTATTATGTGTTTGTTAGTCATGTGTTTCATCTTTAGAATTGGGTGTATTTTACAAGTTTGGAGGTGTGTCCACAGTCTAGCACACCAACTGTTAGCATGGGTTTCTGTACTGTATGTGTTTTCCATTATCAGACCGTAACAAGCCGTGCTCCACCGTGAAAGCGTGGTCACACATTCTGAATGTGTTTCCAAAGGTGATGGCGTAGCTCTGGAGATAGTTCTTAGAACTTAATTTCATCCTGCTTTAGGAAATGGTGCTGCGTCCTCACACTTGACCCTCCCCAATGTGAGACAAATCCAATCCAGAACTTTGTTCTTTGAAGTGATGGTTTAACCCCTCCACTATTCCTCAGTCTTTTTCCCACCAGTCTTGGCATCAAGGGTTGCCTATAACACCGTGAATACAAAAGACTTCACAGTGGAGGGCAGCAAAGCAACATTATACTGGATATGATCCATCATTAACACAAGAGGAAGAAGAAAAAAGATGGCCTTCGGCACCCTTGTCATCAATCTTAATGCGTGGTTTCTAGTCTATTGTTGGTACTGTGTATAACAAGTCACAAGTTAATTTACTACTTACCAACTCATAGCTCTCCTTTTGGAAGGCCACTCCAAACCAAGGTTGCCTCTGAATCAAAACATAAATTGGGACTCCATGAAACTTCATTCACATTCATTGCATTTGTCCTTGTCACCTCCATACTGTTTTTACACAGTTGTGATGCTACACTGGACTTTGTCTCAGCAATACTGTCCAGCTTTAGATGTTATCAGTTAGCTACACATACTATACTGTACCACTTTGTACCCTAAGGTTAATGCAGTGCAAAGTAGGCCTTTTTCACCACAGACATTTTGACCTGTCATTATAGGAAGAGCACAGGTGTTACTGATAACATGGCTCTGTTCTATTCAAGCATCCCAGTAAGCCATGACATTCATTCATTCAATTTTGCCTGTTAAACAATGTTTAAGAACACAAATAACTAATTTAAGGGCACATATGATTTATTTATTTATTTATTTTTTCAGTGACACATGCTTAGCTCAGTTATATTCAAACACTGATGGATTTTATTTATTTTATTAACAACTTATTACAAAAAAGCTCACCACTTAGAGACCAGGGGGCAGCTCAGCTACATTATAATATCGTAATTCAAATCCTAGCCTGTCTTCTGTGTTTACGTACTATATTTCTGAGTTAAACAAACCTTTAACAACCTGAAAACCAGAAAACATTACAGACTTAAGAGTGACAGCAGGTTGCACATTTGCATTTAGATTTCCAGCTATGAGACTACCTTTTTGTTTCGCTTTGGGTCATGGACTGTGCCTTTAACAAGTTTCTCTTGTTGGCAAGTAGGCAACAAAACTTCTTTTGTGGAACTGACACTTGTAAATTAAAATTTTACCCATCAACATTCAGTTTTTATAAGATTTACATTCATTTTAATTTTGGATTCTGATGTTCAAAATATGTTATAACATAGTTAACTCATTTATATTTTGTTTTAGGAAAGCTTGTCTCGGTTATGAATATTATAGCCTGTATGGAGAAATTTAAGGGAAGGAATGGTGGCTCTGAAGTTAATTGTGAGAGCACCTCTCATATATTGAGCAAAACTGCTTTACAAAAATGATTAAAAATTCCCATCATCCAAAAAAAAAGTTTTGAAATGTGAAAAATATGAAACACCAACACTAGAAAGATGAAGTGAAGTCATGAAGGTGTTTGCTTGTGTGACTGTTTTATTCAGGTTGTGGGAGTCTGATTCACAGCTTGCTCACTGATTTGATATGATGCATGTGTGTGTAGGTGTGTACTTATGTGTGTGTTTGCATGTGTGCGTGTTTTAGGGTTTGAAATTGGTTTTATTTACTGTTTTAACACATCTTGTTTGTGTGTGGTGGATGCATTATTTAGTCAGAATTTTCTAATTTGAGAAAGCTTGTTTTTGAGTGTGTGTGTGTGTGTGTGTGTGTGTGCATGCCTTACACGTTTGAATTTTGTTCACAGCTTTGAGACGTGTGTATTTTTATTTATGAATAAAGAAGATGAATTATTAGTTTTTCAGAATAGATAGCAGCCACATATCCAAACACGTTTTGCGTGTGTGTGTCTGCATGAATAAGTAAGATAAATTCTGAATTTTTCAGGACTGTTAGCCACCACCTATCACTATGTTGCTACATCGCCCTATTGTTCTGACTTATATACTGCAGGCTTACAAACAAAGACGATTCTAGCTCCTTGAGCAGTACAGTCAGTTGTCCTTGTCACAGATGCAGACATAATGCTGGTGAGATGCTAAATACCCCCTTTAATCCACACATAGCAGCCATTATGGCTGATGTGTCCTGGATCACCCGTTCTTGGTATCCATGCTGTGTTTGTTTCCTTCAGTTAGCGTCGTTGTTAATCCCTCCAGACTGAATCTTTTATTATGGATTCTGCTCATGCCTGAGCTTTGGATTAACATATATCACGTTGATCAACAAAGGCTGGAGAGCGCCATGGATGAATCATTATGGCATTAGCCCGGCCACCGAGCCTACCAGGTCTAATTGAGAGTCATCAATCCCTGCATCTGTCCTCTCGTCGGCTTAGCGGCCTGTTAGTTTATTTATTTATTTCCTGATGAGGCAGTGTGACACTTTACACCAAACCGTCTGCCACCTCTACCAAGAGCCAGAAATGTGTAAATTAGCAGGGAAGCTTCTGCATTTGATGTGTATTTACCGCAGCACTGTGGGTTTCAAGAGTCGAATTCAGGTCACTCAGTCAGGTTGTGACAGTTCTCCAAGCACATCACTGCCCAGAACACTTTTAGATTTTATGACACTGTGGTATTTTATAGTAGATCTGCAGTACTGTTATGTGTGTTATTTCTATGTATGTGTGACTTTAATCTCCATGGAAGAGATGTGCAGATATGATGGATGGAAAATTTATTAACTAGGTCTATATCAGAGTCGAATGATTTTAAAATTACTGCTATCTGGGTATATATCACTTTTCACCAGGCAGCTCAGGATTTAGTTGTTGAATGCTGCTCTGCACTCTGATTTGGAGGTGGAGGCCTGCATGTTGGATTTATCCACTGATGAACCGACTGCATAGTTTTCTTGCACAGATTTTGTACTCATTCATGCTAAAAATATTTTTCCACAAAGCTGAACCGTAAGCTCCCATTTTAGGATGGCAAGTAGTTGTTAGAAACGACTGCATCTTAAAGATTGATACAGTTATAGAACCATATAATAATAATAATAATAATAACGCAATTTAAGGACGGACTTTAGTGTTTGTTTTGTTTCAGTACAAACAATAGTCTGTGGGATGCCAACACACTAAAAATCTTGGGTTGCCACAGGATTGTTTCCGGGGAAAAGGAAGTTGATTTTGGTAAGAGTACCAGGTATTCAACCCTCATCTATATGTCATTACTACATATGTATCTTAAATGTACAGAATTTATTAGCTGTACTTGTTTAATGAGGCAACATGACATATTTTTTACATTATCCTGCCAAGTCTTTGGACAGAAGATGTACACAAACAACAAAACTGGCCCCTGTATCTCTGTTATCCTGGACTGCATGAACCACAGCTTGGTCAGTGCATAGAGGCTACTCTGCTGTTACGTTCTTGTCAATATTTCAACCAATATTTGACAAGGAGCTTTCTTGAGAACACAAGCAAAGCCTTGGGTTAGCTCTTTGTTCTACAGAAACTAACGAAAAAGAATCTGACCCTCAGCCTGAAATCCAGCGTCAGGCTTTGTAGAGAGAGTGCTTAAAGAGAGGCTAGGCTAGCTGTATCTTTGATGTCTGCAGTGGTTTAGAGCCCAGAGGCTCCTCTTGACATGTAGGACACATTTGCTACCTGTTGCCATCGATTTAGCATGGCTACCTTTTGCACTTGGCCTCGCAGAGCCTAGTGTGAGCCATGACTGCTGGCTACCAAAGAGATAGGAGACTACAGCTCTTCTGCTGCTGTCCATGCTGCTGCTTTCTCTATCATTATTTCTTCCTCTCATTATCTGTCTTCTTCTCTGTACTTTCCCAACTCTGCATTCATTCAGTTCTGACTCTTGATATCCTTTTAATCATCTTCATTTTGTTCCTTTTCTGTTTTTCCTCTATTTGTGTCAGTCTGTTTGTCCTCTTCACCTCCTACCTTGTTCTATTTTCTTTCTTTAAAAATTAATCAACCCATGGTTTTTTGTGTGGAGGCTCAGGTGAAAAACACATACACACATAGACTCTTTGTTGTCTTGATAAGCCACAGGCAAAATGTTTTATTCCATGTGCACAGGTGGGAATCTCCAAATAAATTTCATGGAATTGACTGTTGTATCTTGCCCTAATGTTAGCGAGGTGGGGCCCTGAAAAATTCATAAACTCTCGCTCTCATATTGAGAGAAATTCCCCTCTCCATGCCCATGGGTTGGAACCTTTGATGTTTAAGGCAGCACTTCCTTTTATGCATTTGTGCGTGAAATTTTTGCATTCAAAGGGAAAGGAAAGAGTGAATACGAGACCTCCCTCTGTTGAAATGTGTTATCTGTTCCTGTTGCTTTCTCCCTGGAAATCCATTTTTTGGGGTGAGGGTGGAGGGGGGTTTTCACTGACCTTTATACACTTTTACGAAAGCTGCCTCGATAATTAAAAGGAAAGCATTGTGTTTTATGTGTTGACTGCTCGACCGTGGAATTAGCTCACTTCGATTGTTGGCCGTACAGTGAACTCAACAGAAATCAGTTTGTAAGAATGGGAGATCAGTATTGTTTGTCGTTGTATTGTTTTAGATTCTTTGCTGGATCCCTTGGAGAGAGAAGTAATCTTTACCATGGTGTCTCATTTTCTCATGGCCACACATCAAAGAGGATAAACCCTCCCTCAAACGTCCTGTTTCCACAAAAACTGGCAATACTAAAGCGGCTATAATCAATATTTTTGCAATAACAATGTATCAACTAACAGTGCTAAAACAATGTGACAATGTGAAGGGGGTCGCTCAAAGTGATGAACCTGCAGAGAATTATCACCTGTATGTGCAGCTCCCCTATCCTTTACGGAGGTTTATAGCAAGTTTTAGCTCCTCGTTTAGTTGTTTAGTTGTGCTTCACTCTCACCGCTCTCATAGAGTAATTATCGACCACATCAGGCTTCAGTTTTAAGCAAAAAAGCTCTAAAAAAACACTGTGCACCACCTGCTCAGTACCAACTAAACATTGTACACTCTATGACCTTTCCTGTAGTGCCAACGTTAAGACCACATGACTATTTTGCACACAAGATATCACAAAGTCGAACAGCCAGATTGTCGTGCTGAGCACATTCATGTTCTCGAGATAATACCAATTGATTTGATTTTATTTTTTATACAAGTTGATTTTAATAATCCCATGGCCTTTTCTGTACCACCACGGTCAGTATTTTTAGCCATCTTCTGCTAAGACTCAAAGAATACCAGAAACATCAGTGTGTTATTTATACTGTCCCTTAAAGGTATACAACAGACTGTTTTCATCCCACTCATGTCCTTTAATCTTTCCATCCAGTGTCATCACTAACACAGAGGAGTGGGGTTACTTCAAAGCACTAACCAAAACTACGACCCCGCTGGAGGAGAACATGTTCCACTTGGAGGAAGGTGCCCCAGGTCCCAGGGTATACCTCCGGCCCAAGGAGAGCATCCATATTCCCCTGAAATACCAGAGCTTCCTCTGCGACCACACCATGGCCCTTCAGGTACAATGGAGACCAGAGGTTGATGTTGATGTAATGCTTCAGGAATGGTAATCATTGCAGGATGTAGTATTTTTGACAAATATGATTGTATTTCAGCAGTCAGATGTTATACTTCATGTTATACTACGACCTTTGAAAAGGTTGGATTTGTTTTTAGAAACAGTCACCACATATTTCCATCACCACAGATGAAAGATCAAAGTTACTCTCTCCTTCTAACTTCTGATATACAGCATTACATACACAGCATGTCACAAGTCTACTTATTGATTCCAGCTCAAGAAAATCTTTTAAGGTGGATTGGCCTTGAGTAGTATAGGAGGGAATAAGAGGTGGAGCAGTGATAAAAGTTGAAATTTCATTGATATAAATGTCACTACACTACCTCAAGGACTGTTAACTATAAATGATCTATTCCTAGGGTAAGTTATACACATGTAATGGCTTGACAGTTAATTTGATGCCAGAAGGACAGTTCGAAATAAATGTCATTTGCATAGGCTGCGCTCTTATCTTTTGTAGATGACTGGGGGGGGGGGTCACCCTTTCTGCTTCTTGTGATCATTTAATTTATTTTCTTGCATGATGTGCAGATTTAAATGCTGTTTTTTTGGTAGATGATCAATTTTGACAACTATTCTCTTTCTAATCGAATCCTCACAGGGACCAAGCTTCCTGCCTACAGGCAAAGGTTCTCAGGTGGCAAAGAAGAATCTGTCCAAAATTGTTGCTGCCAAGACTATCAAGGTACAGAGTGTGCTACTTATGCTTCATGCAATATTTTCTATGTATTGGACCATCTTTATCTCATGTAGTCTTCTGTTTCTCAGTCCCTCAGTTGTTTGTCTCCAGGCTGGACTTATAGTAAGCTATGGATTTGAGATGCAGTTTGGATGTACAGTATGTTTTTCTGCCATGATAAGAGCTTTAATATAGTCCATTTTAAGCAGTTCTAGCATCTTATACATTGATTGTTAGATTCAGAAGAATGGAGGAAGATAAACCCACGTAAACTGAGTGTATAGTATGAAGCTTTTGATTTGGAGCTTAGTCGGTTTAACCCTGTAGTACATCCCTAAGTCTAACAACATCTAGTGTACACACACGCTTCCAGACGACTCTCTGTGGAGTGGCAGTGCACCGCCTCCTCCCTCCTCTCCTCTCCCACACAGTCACAGCTCAGACACAAAGAACGCTTTGAAGTGTCAACTATTTAAAAAGTTACACTACCCAGACAAGATTGTCAAGCAAAATTATATGCCGGAAATCACTTTTATCTTACTGAACATTGTTTATCTTCTCAAACTGGCAAATGTCAGAGTGGAGAGTTAAACTAACTCCGACTGGAGGACAGCTTGACGCGTCTGGCTAATCTACTTTAAATGAACCATGCATATATAGTATTCCTCTGAAGTTATTTTCCCATTTTAGGCACTTATTCAACCGTTTATAATATGTAAGAAGTTTAGAGGAGGGAGAAACAATGTGAATGTGCTTGTTTGGATGTACTTCAGATAAGACGATGCGCTCTACATCTCCGTGTGACGTAATGTGCTCTGTAGCCCCTGTATGCTTCAGCTGTCACCAAAATTAACTTCTGTTCCTCATGAATCCATTCAAATTGAAATTCCAGCCCTCTCTCTACAGACGTGAGCTTAAATCTAGGCTTACATTATTGGCACATTTATGCCGCTAAAAAAAGATATCCATCACTGTTCGCTAACCTGCAGTACCTCGCAATAATCCTGTTGTTCGTGTAGAGTACAGTACCCTGGAGCTCTCCCATTGCACAGGGTGATGAAATATTTGCCAGTCTGCCAAGTATGTGTGTGTGTCTGCCTATGGTGTGTGTGTATTTGTGTGTCAGTGTCAGCACTGCTGCTCTGAGCAAAAATCCTGTCAAGAGGTCAAAAAGGTCGGGTCTGGATCAAATCTGTGTCCTGCTAAAACTGACAAGCCCCAACAGCAGAGCTGTCAGGATGCCAGCTTTGGCACCACTGTCAGTCAGCACACATCACCAGAGCCAGATATGGGCCACTCCTGCAGGTCAGCATGGGCCCACAAATCTGACCCATCAACGATTTGGACAGAGGCTGTTCGGCAGGGATCAACTTGTCAATTTTGTGGATTGGAAAACAGTATTCTACAATGTAATCTGATTACTTTTACAGACCATCTGATTACTTAACTGCGAGAACATGCAACTAAAGGCAAGACAACAGACATCAAGACTACAAGCCCCCAGAGGCTGCAGTGCTTATTGGACCTCATAATATGAAAGTGTTGAAATGATTTTCCCTTCTTCGTGAGTTTCTACCAGTGTTACTCGAGTTTCTTTCTGGGGTGTATGTAGTGAGGTTAAAACTATAAAGGTTGTTCTGGTGGTGGCAGTAGAGGAAAGGCTATGATTTTGGCCTAGCATAATAGGAAAGAATTTCCAAACTGGAAATGGCTTATCCCTTGGGGAGTATGAATGTGCTCAGTACACTTCTTGGCAGTCTGTCCCATTAGATTTTTTTGTGCAAGTGGAATTTCTGGCCTGATTTTGGCGGTAAAAGGCAGGGCGTCAGCTAAAACATATGGACTCATACACCGGAGACGTGAATATTCACATCAGAATTCATGTGAATCTCTCCATGAAATTTGTAGATGTCCTTATTTGGACTAACGTGTTGGATAAAGAGAAATTCTGACCTGACAGTGGCATTAGAGATAAGGTCAGGAGCTCACCAAAATTATGAAAATCATACTCAAGGGACCGGGAATATTCACAGTAAATGTCTTAACAATTTATCCAGTAGTTGTTGGGATATCTGAACTAAATGTGACCCAAAATGTCAGACAGACAGATTTACCATTGACTAGACTGACATTGCCATTCTTAGGTCACATTGCTAACTTGTCTCTGCCTCTGAATAGTTTTGGACCCAAGTATTGTATGAAATACTCTTACTCTCTGTACTATAGTATGTGATCAGGCAGTTTTTTGGTAGCTCAGAAGTAACATTCTTTATAATATAATATATTATAATATATTACATATAATCTATAATCACTACTCAACATTATATCATATAAATCAAGCCAGCAAACACTAGTTTAAGATTGTGCATAAAAGAGTTAGCAGTTCCAATATGTTTGCATATGTTGACGTATGTGTGTATACTAGCTTTAAAAACCATATGTAATTAGTGCATATGTATGAACACATTTGTGTTGATTTGCACAGATCCTGAGGGCTATTTTAATGCAGCAAACTTCAAAGCACATTCAGCAGGTCTGTGGGGGGTTTCAGTAGTCGGATTGAAGCCAACTTTTATATTCTAGTGTACAGCGTGTTCCATCATCATCATACTCTCTGGTGATTTTTTAAATAAAACTTCTCAAAGGCTGCTTTTTAAAAAGCTGTATATGTTGTTTAGAGCTGAAGGGCCTCAGTAAGAAAACATGGCAATTCCAATCCTGTATTTCACTAAAGAGAGTCAGTGAATTAGAATGTAGGTATTTTTTCAATGTCTAATGACACAGGACCAGTATTGTATGAGGGTCTCACGCGCACACAAAGAAAGCAGGAGAGAGAGCACAAATGAACTAATGAAATTAGTTGGCGCTGTTGCCAGAAAATAACTGAAAATATACATGACCTGCCTCACCCTGCCTTAAAGAAAAAATCCCAATTACTACAACCTCGGTCATATTTTCATTATTATGGCTATCAATTCCTATCTGTAAAAATAAATTAATTGTACTCACCGAGTTCATTGCTGAGAGCTGGGATCATGGCAACATCACTAATAAGAAGTCTGCTTGCACACAAGCGCTAGAGCATGCGAGCACTCATACAGTTTTAAACAAACCCCCATAGCCAAATTCATTTGGAAGAGAATATGAGGATGGTAAACTTATCTACTGTGAACATCCATCACAGTTTACGGACCGACCTCATGGTTCATCTTTGACGTTCTGTACTTGAATTAGTTGCGCACACAGTTTTCTCATGCAATGATTTTTACCAACATTTCAGGTGCGCTCACTTTCATATTTACCTCCAAATAAAGTGGTTTGGATCAGTGGTTCTCAATCTGTGGGTTGGGACCTGCCAAGGGGTCCAAAGATAAATATGATCTAGAGAAGAATCTCAGAAAGAAACATTTCTGCTGCACAAAATGTGTGTTTTTTGTAACTTTTCTCTAAATTTAGCTTTTTTTCTTTCTATACTGGATACTTTTCCCCCTTCAGGCCTTTAAACATCTTCAACTGAAACAGTCTGAGAAAGAAAATCTCTCTGCTGTTGAACTGCCCACAGTTTATGAGCAGAGTAAGTGCACAGTGAGGCCATAACTTTTGATAAGGGGCAGGGAGTTTTTTTTTTCACAAGCTAAAGGTTGGGAACCACTGGTTTAGATTAACTGCTGGCTTGTTTACAACCAAGTTTCATTGTCTGACCACTCATGTTTTTAAGATGTAAGACTTTGTCGTTACTTTGTTGATTGCAAAGTTACCATAACTGAAATTATGGACAAAACTATGTACATAAGACCATAGTTGTAATAAAACAGTCATTCTTCTTTTAGGAGTTTCCAACCCAACTTTGACTGCTTTGACTAGTTTGGCTTGAGGAGTTTTACTGCCCCATGATGATGTAAATGCTGTTTCATTGCAGCGGATATCTGACATCATGCAGGGAAGCGGCATGCTGCAGATACTGCTGACTTTTCACCTTCCCTCCACAGGTTACATTCAAAGCAGAGGACGGCAAGCCGATGGCCATCTGCCAGGTGAACGTGGAGCCGACACCTCACGTTGTCGACCAGACATTCCGGCTTTACCACCCCGAGCTCTGCTTCCTCAAGAAAGCCATCCGCCTGCCTCCCTGGCATGACCCCACAGGTAGCGCAGGTTACAGCTATCAGCCATCACTCCCTGTCCCACAGCTTCCACCCTTACTCTCCTGACTGCGTCCAGATTGGATAATTTCGTATAAGATTTATTGCATCTTATTTATTTGCATATTACTGCATTTTTAGTATTGGTTTCATGCTTAGTGAATACACCTTCGTACACTGACGTACTCTCCCGGAGGAGCCTAAATTTGTACATAAATGTGCACATAAACTTGCACAAACAACGTATTTACAGTATACAAGGTGGATGGGAATGAATAATGGATTCTACCTTCATTTTATTGTGTTTTCACTAAAATATCAACAAAAACAATCTTACAATATAATACAATTTCTATCACAAAAAAGGCCAATAACAAGAGAGAGGCATCTGGAAATAGAGCAGGAAATGAAAAGCAAGAAAAAAATGAAATGAAAATAGCACAGCATGTACAGCACATATGCATGTTTATGTGTATATACATATGTGCGTATGTATAAAATATATCACATTAGACTTGACCTTATGATCGGCTAGGTGTTTAAAACTGATTCCAGTCATTAAAACGGCTTAAATACACCATCTAGCTCAAATCTTTACTGTTTGAATATTAAAAATGTTCTTCTCTTTCTTGTTTTCGGGTTAACCAGTTGGAGACTCAGATGTCAGGACTCACATTTCTGTACGCTGCAGTGACCCTAACATCATCTGTCAGACAAGGATGCTGGTGAGAGAATGACATTATTTTCTTTCATTTTCCAGTCGCTTCCACAATAACCCACACTAATATTAGCAGGGGATTAATTACTGAACTGATAGCTTCAACACCATTTCCTGTTCACAGGGGGAAGGCACTTTATTCTAGCTGTCCTCACCCTGAATTGCAAACTGTTTTGAAACCTAAAAGGCTTGCCCTTACACCATGCTATACACTTTTAAAGTGCTAATGTGGGTTTTTTTTTCTTTTACCCCTCCATTTTAACATCTTTCTGCCTTTCAATCTGTTTCTGTGTAGGTGCCAGGGGAGCCTCAGGATGTGTACTTGAAAGTGCCAGGGAGTCCCAGTCCACACATAAAAATGTTCTTTGTGATGGTTTTTACGTATGTATTATTTACTGAACAGGCATACTGTACACAGTGAACACGAACACACACACACAAACACACACACACACACACACACACACACACACAAAGCTTAGCCTGAAGAAACATTCTATTTTGGACTAATTAAATTGTTCACGCAGGCTTGAATTAATTAACTAATCAGATGGAGGTTTGGTGGTCTCACTGCCTGAAGTTACAGAACCCGTCCTCTAGTCTGCCAAATCTCCATCAGGATTAGAACAATATTATGTGTGGGGTTGATAATATGCAGGGCTAATGTTTGCCTCTCATTAAAAGCCAGGTATTTCTCATTCAACTCGGATATGATGGGTATAATGAAGTTTTGACTGCTTACGTATTTACTGCAGAACTGATCTGTATTAGATCGGTTGTCTCTCAGCAATGCATATTTTATGTATCCCTGAGGACACTAATGTGTTGAATGCATTCTCTTCCTCATAAAAGAGTTGCAAAGCCAATTTTAATAAATGGTATTTCAATAAATAGTGTTACTGCCACTATCTGCCAAATTAGTCAGCAAGAATGTGGATTGCATCATCTGCACGTTTGTGCACATACAAGTGTACAAACGTGCAGATGATGATGTGACTGTACGAAATACAAACAACAGGTGCCTGCTCAAAAAAAACACTGCCCCATCGCGCTACTAGTGGTCAGAAACTCTACAGGCCACCTTTGATTTGTTTCTAATTAGAGATTTTGATTGGATTCTGCCAAAACAAAAACATACATGAATCTGTACGGGAAACAGACAATAGACAATAACAAGAACGCAGGTAACACTTACACTTTACGGGTTAAACACAGTACATGCAGCAGACTCCACATGGCAGCTTCATTATATGCCTCGACACTGAGATCATCCAGTCCTCCTATGCTGGAATAATACAACCTGGCCATAAGTTTTTCTGTGTGTCAATTAGTGTGTGGTAGGTAGCTTAAACACAAAGTTATTCAGGAATATGCACTATGTGGCCACAATAGAAATTAATAGAAGAGGAGTTAAGCAGAAGGGGTGATTTTGACACAGGCCCCCCTCTACAAGTCAGGGCCACAAGATTAGCTGATAATGGAGGACACGTAAATTATTCTTGGTAAATTATCAACTAAATTAAATTACTAACTACCTAATTAATAATCTACCTAATTATCAATTACCAATTGAGGCGCATTGAACTGAAGGTTGTAAGGTGCCTGGGAGTCTGAGGCCCAGGGCAGTTGTGTGTTTTCCCTAGTTGATAATCCAGCCTTTTTTCGAGGAAATGTTTTAGGAAATTATTGAGAAATTACGGAGCCCGTGAAATAAAGCATTACAGGAACACTTAATGCAATCCAGTGTAAACATTTGCGGCATGGCAGTATCAGCAGCGTCAATCCAACACTAGTTTTATTGTGTCAGCCTTCAAAAACCCATATCACTTGAATTCTATTCCAAATATCCACAAACGCTCCTTGAGTGCTGTTGTCACAGAGCAGGGCTGAGTAGGTGACTATATCGCCTCCCACTCACAGCTCTCAGAGTCAGCTAGGGCCACTAAGACTGAATTCCCTTCTTCTCAGCAGTGAGAGGAGAATGATGATGGTGATGATGTTACTGCTTATTAAAATGCTCGCACAGCCGTAGATCAGCCTTCCTCATCTCCGACCTCATGCTGCTCCCGCTGCGTCTCCAGGGGGCCTCATCTTAATTGTCCCTGATGATGTTTTTCTCTGTAGTGATAAGTGGATGGCAGCGCCCTCCCAGATCTGGCAGATTTACGTGCATTTCCTGGAGCGGGTGGATGTCAGTTGTGTGACTGGCCAGCGGAGCTGTCAATCACTGGTGCTGAGGGGGAAGCACGCTGTTCGCAAGGTCAAGTGTTTCTCATCACACCCCCAAGAGATTGAGGTAAACATCTTCAAGAGTAACTTAACACTTAACCCACAGTTAATTATACAGTAACTTTATTATACTGTCAATTGATTGCGGTCCCAGTCCTAATGGAAGTTCTTTGCTTTTTCTGAAGGAAATCGAGCAATGCTGCACTCTAGACCGAAAAAACAAATCTGTGACGTTGCCTTGTACTCCAAGCGCCAAGCACAAGGGTAGATGGCATTCACTCCAATCTGGGAAACACCCCCTGTTGGAGACATATCAAAACAGGAAATCAACTCTCAGCAGTGTGGAGAGTAGAGGTCCCAACCTGGTACCCGAGCTGTGCCAGTTCCAGATTATATTTAGTCAGGGAGGGTCTTGTTGTATTGCTGTGGGTCTGAAGTCTGTTCATCAATATGTCTAATACCCAAGTGGATCCAAGCAGATTCTCTACCAGCTAAATCTCTAAAATCTATAATCACTGCAGTAGAAAGTTTATTTTTTGAGGCAGATGGAGAGTTTGAAGTGTGAAGCGCAGGAAAAATGACATGTATTACTGCTCTTTTGGACACCAGCTGCTTGTTAATTGGAGGGGCGTCATGCTGCCAGTGTTGGTGTTTTCTCTGTATTTGGGTCTGCCCACGCAGACCGCATTTGTGATCAGGTCTCGGTATCTTTTGGTCTGTTCGGATCGAGTCTTTTGGATTGGGTCTTTTTTTATTGAAAATCAATTTCTGTACGTCAGGCTCCGGTAGGTTGTCCACATGTCTGTTTTGGATTTTGGACCCATGAAGACCTCTAGTGGAGAGTTCTGTTTGATTCTTCAAATAGGAATCTGACTGAAGCAGCTGACTTGCTTCATACTCAATTATTTAGTTTTGGTTTTGTTATGTTTTGTTTGGCTGGGTATGTGTGAGTTCGATATGTTCTTTGTTCTGTTTACTGGTTGATGTTTTGGAAAAAGAAGCTGCCAGATTGTATCATTTCAGTATTTTGAAAATGCTGCAATAAAAATACATGTCAGAGTGAGAGTGAGAGGAGATCAAGAGTGTGCGACCAACAGCCTTAGTGTAGTAGTTTAAGGTGGTGAACTAAGTGTTTAGGGCAAATCTACATCCTCTCTACCACTCGTACATATTCCTGTGTTTAAGCTAGAATGAGTCGTTGGTGCAGTTCACTTCTACGTGACTCTGTCTTCAGTTTTGCCTTCTTTTAGTCAATGTTTTTTACAGTAATTGGGCCGAAATACAGTTGACACAAATGAGAAGCAACATACAGAAAAGAGAAAAAGTGGAATCAAAACAGCTCAAATCATACCTCCATATCTAATGTGAAGTTGAGAGCTTTCTTCTTTCCTGTATTAGCAATTTCCAAACCGCATATCCAGAAATAATTTCATGCAAATTGTTCTCTTAGCAGCAGGAAACAATGGAACAGCAACGGTCTCTTTTGTAATAACCCCAAGTTAAGATTCAAGTTATTATCAAGAATGTACAAATGCCGATTGACAGCGTAATGGGTCTTTTCATGTCATTTCATTCCATTTTATTAGGTTCCTGCAATCATTCCTGCAATCATGTCAGATTATGTTGGGACACAATTTGACACGATCCAAAAAATTAGCAATGGTTGTATGCTCCCTGAACATATGAACGTATGTTCCACGAGTGTCAGATTGCCCTCTCTTTTAAAATAGATCGTTTCTTATTCATAACTGGGTATAAGAGGGTAGAAGTTTGACAATGCTTCTCACTCAGAGCTGCAGTAAAAGGGCATTGCATATTACTCACTCATATTCCAAAAAAAACAAAAAAGGGATGGACTGTCACGGCCACCATGGGAGCATACAGTGCAGCCCAAACGTGTTCTCCCTGAAGAAATAGGGTACTGGCTGAAAAAGCGACAGATGTATTTTTAAAAGATTTCACCGTATGCATCAGCAGCCGCTTTGATCTGACTCTCGGCAGGTTAGTTCACTGTGGAATGCATCGGAGGAGTCTTATAAAATAGGATAAAGCTCTCCGCCAGAGAATAGCTTTGCTTTTCTCAACAGATTGAAAAGGAGCTGCACAGTAAATCTCATTCTCACATCCTTCTGTCTCTCTGTCACTTTTTTGCCTCTACTTTCTCTCATTTTATTGTCTGCCCCCCCTCTTTACCTTTTTCACCAAACCTCATTCGCCCTCTCTCTCACCCACTCCCTCTTGTAATCTGTACACCTCCTTTATTTTCCTCTGACTCTGTTAACCACCTTTTCCCATTGATTCTGTCCTTTTCTGTTCCTTTTTTTTTTTACCTCTTCTTATAAAATGTCTCTTTCCTTACTCCATACTGTGTCACACTATTTCTGTCGCTTAGTCAATCCCTCTATTTCTCTAAATTAATTGTCTCATTCTCACTCTCACAACCCACCCAATCAACAACATCTCCACAACCTACTGCCTAACCCAGTCACCTTTTACTACCCTCTCCCATACTTTCTCCATAGGTGGACCCAGAGGGTGTGTTTGTGTTGCCTCCCGCAGCAGTGCAGGAGCTCCAGCTGAAGGTGCAACCATGGCGAGCAGGCAGCCGCTTCTTGTATGTGAATGCGGTGGATGTGGACCACCGGCGGCTAGTCACGGCCTGGCTGCTCTGTCTCAACGTCCACCGGCCTGTACTCTCCAAGGTATACTATATACATAGAGTACAGAGTAGGTTTTCTCTGGCTTCATCTTCAGTGTAAGCACTTGCACTGCCCTTCTCACAGTTCAGTGTGACCATCGTTCTCCAATTTGTGAGGCTTTGGTAACTGTGGGTGGGACTCATTTTTTTTTACTGTTCCAGCAACAGGATGACTGTGTAAAGGTGATGCCAGGTGCCTGCATGAAGAGCTAATGGTTTGAGCACTGCAGTGTCAGAGTCACAATCACAGATTCTTCTTATCACAGCCTCACTCATCTGCTCCAAATGATGTGATTGACACTATAAAATAGTTTCCTCTGAATTTAACGCTCTCTCCCTGTTAATAGACAATTTCTTGATCTTTTACAGATTATGCACCGCTGTAAGTCACAAAGAATCCCTCATTTTGTCATTTCATATTAATGTGTGTGTCCTCTCAAAGTACCGTAGAAGATGCTAGATACGTGGTGGTGAAGTAGTAACTACTTGCATGGCGAGCTACTGTGGCTGTGGCTTGCTAGGTAACCGGTAAAATGCTAGTTAGATGATAACATGCTACCACTAGCCAGGTACAATAGCCTGCCAAGGTAGGTGGTTTGCGAACTGTGAATTAGCAAGCTAGCTAGCTTGGTTGCTGACAGGGCAATGAGTTACCACAGTTTATTAAAAAGAAGTATTTGTGCCTGGTATCTATTCCTGTCTCACTCGTGCCTCCAACACAGCAGGGTTATAGAAAGCTGGATGGTGTGCCCATGCTAATTTGAGAGTTTCCACCATTTTGGACTCTGTGGCAACAGGGTTTTACTAATATAGTTTTATCTCACTTCATCATCAGTTTGGGACCCCTGCTGGACTTAAAGGGGAGCTCCACCAATTTTACACATCAAGGTCTGTTAACAGGTCTTGGGGAGTACTACTGCATATGTTAAAAAAGTTATATAAAGCCTTTTGTGGCTCGAGAGGGAGCTGAGTGAAGTCTGATAAATGTCCTCAAGTGATGTTGGTTGAGGCTGAAGACTACAAGTTTGAAAATGAAAAAAATCTGGGGGGTGTGGAGTTAGAGAGAAATGAGCTTACCAGACCTCTGTGGCCCACTCCTCATCTCTGCTTGAGACTTGCGTCTCAAGGCTGCATTAGCCACTACCAGCATAATACACCCAAATCTCCAAACAAACTGTCGACAGTCGCATTGCATTGTGGGTAATGTAGGCGCCATGTTTTGGCAATAATGCACAGAATAAAAAAGATGATATCTCTGGTTCTGGTTCCCTTTTTTTGACTGTCCATCAGGAGCCCAGCGATGTTATAACAGTGCAAAGCCAAATTGGTGGAGTACTCTTGTGTGGTAACTGCCAACATGATTTTAGATTCAATCCTTTCTGCAGATCTCATTTTGCACTTCTCAGTGATAACAGTGAGATGATGACCAGCTCCCTTAAAGGTCTCTCTAACTCAAAGCCACTGGTGACTCAGAGTCACATTCAGTGCTTATTGAACCATCCTGGTGGTTTCCTGGGTCAGCTGGACATTCTCAACCCCGTTATGGCCAGTGTCAAGAAAAGGCCGAGGACAGCTGATCCCAGGTCGCACCCAAAGCCAATCCCTTCTATAACTGCTGTGTGCCTTTCTATCGAAGGTTATGTTCACAACAGCTAATCTCTACGTGTGTGTGTGTGTGTGTGTGTGTGTGTGTGTGTGTGTGTATGCAGGCATTTGAAGTGTGTGTCCCAGTTGGTGGTGGGCGTGGCAGCTCCAGGAAAATCACCTACACCAACCCCTACACCAGCAACCGCACATTTCTGCTCCGCTCTGACCATCCAGATCTGCTCCAGTTCAAAGAGGATAAATTCCAGGTGAGATAAGACAGAAAGTCATGCAGTTCTCTTACTCTCGTAAAATCAATACTTTGATTAACGCCTAGACCAAAAGGAACCTTCCTCCTTGACAAAAGCTTGTCTTTGTTTTGTTGTTGAAGGAACTCAAGACCCACATCAGTACAGGTAGTTTTGTGGGATTAATGGCACCTTGTGTTGTTACCACCCTGTAAATAATTAGCATTAGCTGTAATGGAAAGCGCTACAGATCAACGGTAGGAATCCTTTTTTTAAATCCTGTTTAGAGTGAAATAATGGAAATAACAAGGAATACTTTCAACAATTTTGCCAAACCTAATGGTCAATTTTAAAGACATATAAAATACTCTAGAGAAAATAAATTCTAGCTTTTTGATATTAATATTTTTTTTTCACATTATTAGATTCAATTCTGAATTCTAGTATATCTTTAACTACTCTGTCCATTCTGATTCAAGCTGTAAATTGACATTTGACTACTATTAATACTAAAGCTCATGCCAGCAGTGATGTCAGAAAGGTGAGATGTAGAAGAAGTATTCTGGCACAGCTTCTTCCACTGACAAAATACATGTAATGGGTGCGTAGAAATCAAATAACTGTAAGTAACAAGTCATACTAAGTTGGAATTCCTTTTGAGTACTTGGCCACTATCTATTTCACGTATTATATTTCCGATCATCCAGCAGAACAAACTGTACATGTAGTTATTATCAGTGCCTGTTGTACTGACTGAAAATCAGTTTTTGACGCGCTTCCCAGGGGTTTTTTCTCCCCTTCTGTCTTCACAGTGACACCACAAACTTTTCAGTTTGTCAGTGTATTTTCTGTTATACAGTGAAACCCTCCAAAATCAGGCTCCACACTACAGCTTACACATTGACAATACTGTGTGAATTGACAATTTCATGAAGTCAATATTAAATGATGCATTTCATTTGTTACAAAAGAGAAAAAAATGTAGTTTTAGTCACCTGCACTTTGGCACTGCTCAGGGCTGCTATCACTGTTGTTATGCACGTAAAATGGGAGAAAATAGACTTGAGGCTTAAAAATATGCATCGGAGCGCAGTTAAGCATGAGTACAACGCAAGCCTTTATGCAACCTGTGCAGACACCTGATTAAAACAGGAGCTCATCTGTCCTCGTCAGGCGTGCGTGAGACGGAAATGTCTCCTTTGTAGACGTCCCTTTACTGTAGGTCTTGGTTCCAGTGGATATTTAAGCTGCGACAGAGTTATGATGGAGCTGTAGTGCAGCCAGAACACAGTAAAGCCGTATCTAGTGGAATTAGACATTTTAGCCTGGTATCAGCATCAAAATCAGGGTTGCGCTTTATTTTACGGTACACTAATAAGACGTAACAATCAGTTATGGTTCTTTCTCAGCTAAAATCATGAATTGGCTGTGCTGCAACATCACTGACTATGCATCATACCCATGCACTTCTGTGCAGACTGACACTGTTAAACTTTGAGTAAAAAGTTTTGACCGACATGCTGATTGTGGAAAATAAGTCCTTTTGTGTGGGAAAAAAAGAAACCTTTGGTGTTAACTTTAAACAGTTTTGAAGGACTTTTTTGGCTTTCCTGTCATCTCGACAGGTGAGTAAAAGACATCAATCATTTCTGGCCTCTCGTGTTGACTGTGTTTTCATTCCTCAGCTGTTAGACAAGTGAATGATTTCCTTGTTTGCCTACAGAATGAAACAGGAGGAAAATAACAAAGTCATTACTGCTGTTGTTTTATTGTTATGTTGTCAGCCTCAGTGTCTCTAATAGCTGATTCACTCACACACAGACATGAAGTCACTGTCATCATTGCCTTTCATTTGCTGAGGTGTGATAAAATGGCAAAACAAATGGAAAACCAGCATTTTAAATTAACAAATAAATGAATGAGAGGGGAGTCTGTTTCCACATAAACTATTTAAGAGTCCCGCTGCTGCTGTCCAGAAGACACTGCATCAATTAGACAGAGGGAGGTGGGGAGAGTGAAAAACAGCCCATTTTTTCCATCTTGTCAGCGAGGCTCCAGGTGTCTTATAAAGAATTTACTGTGCCCGTAGCATTAAGCAAATGTGGAGACACTTTTCCTCTTTTTTGACATAACTACCTCACCATGATAAAACCAGCTGTCGGGAGGGAAAGCAAAGTAGAGATCAATACTGCTATGCTTTCGGGGGAGATTACAGCATAAATCCCCCAAATTGACCTATATATCCATTGGTGGCTATTACGGAAAATGCTGGAAGACAGTTGTGGTCTGATTGAATTACTGGGAAAACCCAAAAAATGATCAAATAAAGAACTTTTGCACACTATGAACCCTGACAAGAAAAGCATTAAAACATTAAGCATTGTGGGCCTTTACTATAAAAGAATAATCAAAGTTGCACTCTGGATGGAGAGATGTTAATTTAGACAAAAAACAAAGAGTGTGATGTCAAGAGGTTTGAACAATGAAGATAAGTCATTTGGGTTTAGGTTTCCTCAAGTGATAATTTTCTGGTTTCAAACAACCCTCATTAAATTAGGCAGTGGAAACCCACAGTGAGGATATACAGTAACACTGTGTGGATACACATTTGCTCCTTATACAAAACATTTATTACATTGCAATAAAACAACCTTTGGTATTTTAATATTGTTGCAAAGCCATGTAGTGTTATTCCCAACAGCAGTGGTGCTCCAAAGTCACTGAAAGAAACACGGTTCAAGAGGCTGTTATGGGAGTTGTTGTGTTAAAATGCTCATGTGCTTGTAGCTGCCAAAACATAATGAAGTATATGCATAATGAAGTATAAGAGTGACTGTTGTGAAACTGTGATGGAATCGTGTAAGGATAAAAGGCTGGAGAAGTATTGAGTGAGTTTTGAGTGAAAAGAGGACATGACACTGAAATAGGACAATTCACTGGAGATAAACAGGAAGGAAAAACTTAGATATGTATTTTCCTGTTTATGAAAGACCCCAAACCTAGCTTTACTTTATGGGGAACTGATTATTTTTCCTTCTTCCCTACCACTCAGTGAAAACATGTTATGAAAAGATAACTGCAAACCTCAATTTATTGTGTGAAGTTGCTAATTGCCACAAAAAAGTGTGCTACTCAACACTGGTGACATCACATCACAGTTAACAATAACACGTTCAGTGCCAAAGGATAAAGGTTAAACACACACACCGGCCTGACTAATTACTTTTATAAAAACGGGGCTAAATGGGTGTTCTTGGTCTAGGAGCAACTCCATGGAGTTTTCATGTTGCTCTGCACAGCTACTGTCAGCTCTACAAAGGTTGGCTGGCATTCCTCTGTAATAATGTGAACAATGCGTCCCTGAACAAATAATTTTATTATTTACATATATTTAATAATTTTACCTTACATTAATATGAACACTTGCAAACCCTTGAACAGATCAAACTATTAGCATCTTTACTGATTTACGCACACAAAAATCTAATCACATTCTCACTACAAATTATAGTACTACATGCGAAGAAGATCTTTCATCATCATTCTGTGGTAAAAGGGACTAGCTGAAGAGAAAGAAAGCATAATTAACTCACCCTCACAAAGCATTGAGATGAATATGAAGTATGTTTGCTGTTGTGTTGTGTTCGCTGTATTCAGATCGGCGGGGGAGAGAGTTACACCATCGGACTACGATTCGCCCCCAGCCAGAGTCCCGGCTCAGTGGAGATACTGGTCTACATGAACAATCTGGAGGAGAAGACGGAGGAGACGTTCTGTGTGAAAGTCAACTACTCATGAACTGATGATGTTTGTTTCAAACAGCGAGTACAGACTGATTCCTGGAAATGTTGACTGATGTGATCTGAGTGTGAAATGAATCAAATGAGCTGTAATTTTTCTACTTAGTGTGTGTAATTTTGTATTAGATCAGATTTAAGACAGAAATAAACTCTTTTTATCACATATATTGGGTTTTTTTCAGTCTTTTGCACGAGGTGGAGTATTCTGTACTGTATGAATGAATGGCTTGATGAGCTTCACTGAAATAAGGTCACGTCTCAAAAATCAAGCGTATTGAATGCAAAACAAGCAGGCAAAGCTACTTTCTCTCAAAAGCATTGAACATACACCCAAACACAACACTTACTGACTGTACATCAAAGCAAAGTTAAAAACTTAAAAGTCCTTTATGCCTAAAAGTGGATTATGGTGCAAAAAAGGAACAAAAAGAAAAATCAAAAGCAACTGAAGTTACACACAAGTTTTTGTTTTGTATTTAGCAAAGCAGCACAAAAACAGCAATATCAGTGTTGAGCCTAAATCCCAATTGTGATCTGTCCTCTTCCGAAGTGTCCGGCAAACTTGACAACCATCCAAAGGTGGGCAGAGGGTGTAAGCAATAACATTTTATCGACTTTAATTACCCAGCAAACCCACTTGAATGCCACTTGATGGTTGAGCTTTAATCTAAGACAAGCCAGGGGTCCGCTCTCTGCGTCCCCTTGCCTCCCAAACAACTTATCCTCATCACCGGCATTATTAGAAACAGTGCCGTAATGAGGTATGACTTTCCAGTGAGGCACACATCTCTTCAGATCGCCCTCATTAACACCAGCACCCTTTTAAACCCTCCACCCTCTCCTTCCTGCTCTCTCCCCTCTCGCTCTGCCTTGTGTCTCTCTGTCTGAGGGAGAGGAGAGAGAGAAGGCCATGCACATTGTGTTATGTAACACAGAGTTACACAATCCCCCCACCAACTCCCTCCCCGCTTTCTCTCTCATTAGAATGCAGGCTGCAAAATAAGCCTCAGCACAGCAGCAAAGGCTAATAAAAAGAAGATAGCAACCAAGCCGGGTGCACTTCATCTTCACCTTCTCTCGCATTTTGTCTGAAGCAGAAGCCTCATTGTCTTCTCTGTTTTATGTTAGTATGTTAACAACTTACAGAAATACACATTAAATCTGTCCTCACTTAATAATTTGTTCCCTCTTGCCTCTGATAATTCTGGTTCTTATGCTAAAAGACGCTCTGTGCCACTTTGAACATTTGGCTTAAATGATGGGTTCGGATCTTTTTAAGTTAATATTAATACAGTGTTAATATACCATATGTACATGCACAAAGAGATACTGATGAGGCTTCAGCAGTGTGAGTTAGTCAAATCGAGTGGGTATCTTCCAAAGGAATAAATGCACCTACTGGCAGTAAGCCTACACGCTACTACCAGGACGAAGATAGCCACTTGATTTGGCTAACCCAGACTGCTGAAGCTAGCCTGACTGTCTGTCAGGCTAAATGAATGAAGTGAACAGTAATTAAGTCATAGTGTTCGTGTCAGCTAATTTGGAAGGTGATTTCCCCAACCAATCAGTGCGACGAGATGTAGTCATTCCACCGACATTATTTCATCTGTGATGTTATTTTCATGCAGTGGCGGTTAATATTAGCGGTTGCTAGGAGCCGTTAACTTTAGAGTTGTTATTTCTAGAAGTCGACCAACAACCTGCACAGCTGCATCTATCTCATCTGTGACTCCATCCTCTGCATTTTGTGGCCATTTTTCTATTTTCTGTTTTTCATGGATGTAGTCAGGGAGCTACCTAGCTATGTAGGAGGATGACTTTATTCTTAATTCTGCCTACCAAGCTCTGATTGTTTCTCCAACCGGGGGTAACTGTCGGGCTGAATCACTGAACAAATCTGAGATGTGGGCAGTGATTCTGAGATCTGGAACCAGGCTATGCTAATCCTCATATTAGCTTCAGCTGAGCTTTAGTATGCATTTTTGCACCGAACGAGGACTGTGGGTTCGGTCATTTATTTCTCACATTTTGGTTCCGATATGAAAGTATCATTTTACAGCCAGTATGAAGAGAAGAAAAGATTACAGTGACAGATAACTTCTTATATTGAAAGAGAGACATATGTATAGCATGCAAATGTTATCCTTTAAATGGCAGCGCAAGTGACTGAAGTTTTCTTTCACAGTCCCCACAGCTTGTTCCCAGTGTCTTTTGGGGTGGAGATGGTGAACAGCCGTCATGTTTCCATGCTTCACTACCGGTGTGTGGAGAACATTTCATGCTGCCATCCATCCCCAATTTGGGCTAAATAATCCACAAGTATCCACAGTATCTCTGGTAAGGACTGGATGCTGTTTTCTGTTGCAGCCCTACTTTGTGACTCACTGTAGGCTGATGAGGAGGTGTGTTTTGTGTAAAAAAAATTGGATCCGTTGCTGTTTTAATACCCGCATCCTGGTCAGAGCAGCAGCCGTCAGTGTGAGCTGCACGGTTGTTCTCTCAGCGAGGGGCAGAGCAGCGCTGACACCTTATTAGCGGTGCCAGTCCAGTTGTTGGCGGTTCCTCCTGAAAGAGCACAGACACCCGCCACAACAGCTAACGCTGTCTGCTCACCTTGTTAGTGTGGTTAGACGGCTCCTGTCTCGCAGCCCAGCGGAGAGGCCGCCTTGATATTTTGCTGGGCGGAAGGGTACCTGTTATTGCCCTGATTTGGAGAAAACCAGGCCTACCTGCTGGTGCATGTCTGTGTGTTTCTATGGTCTTTCTCTGTGTGTAGGTGCCTGGCCTGAGCCATGTGAGTGGGTGCATGTCTATGAGAGAATACAGCGACGCAAGTATCAAAGAGCTCTGTAACTGGAGGAATATGCAACCTAGCAACCAGCCCTCGTCCTCATGTACACCGCTGGCCTGGATCGGTGCTCATACAGTGAGCAGAGAGAGTCTGTGTATTATTGTGTTTCACTTTAACCTTTAACCATTAAACTGAGAAAACACACAGATTACAACAGAGGATTCGGTTTTTTTTACAGACAAATATAAAAGAAAGAAAGAAAGGAAATTTAAAGCTTGTTCACTTCTTGCCACATCCTAATCAGTGATGTCACAACTGATGTTTTCACAGCTGTCAAAGACAAAACACCTGCTGTGGCATCACTGATTTGGGTGTGGCTAGAACTGCAACATGCTTGAAGGTTTCAACCCAGTGAATTACTCTTTAAAACAGTGATGGGGGAATTGATGTAAACTGTGAAAAGCCTTTACAAGCCTGAATGAAACAGGAAGAAGAAAGCAAGAGAAATGAAAGGCGAGGTAAAGTTAAAGCAGCTGTCTCGTTTCATCTCGGGGAGGGGCACCTGGGTCAGATTAGACATGAAGTGCGAAAAGGAGCTCTTAACAAATTGAAATTCAATTAGCTCGTTACCCCTCTCAGCAGGACCTTCCCTCAGCCATGACTGTCGAGCACAAAGGAAAGAAGTGTTTGGCTGAGGGAGCGTCACTGTTCCTCTCACTGCAAACACACATCCAGTTTGAAGACAGTTCTCAGTAGATGGCAGCCTTGCACATACAGCAAATCCCCATTGTTGTTCTCACCAATCTCCCTTTCCTCTGAGGCAGTAGTAAATACATATGGTGGTAAACTATGACTTTCGTTATGGAATTATCATAAGCACAAATAACCTAGCCTGTATAACCAATAATCTTACTAGCACTAAGAAAAGCTTTCTGTCCTTTATGTCATATTTTCTCCTTAAATAGATCAATCAACTTTGTTCTCTTTACTTGCTTTCATTTAGAAATAGGCCAGATAAGAAGGAAGATAAACTCTATTCCACAAGTAAAATGTGTTAGTTTCTCTCTTTCTGCCTGTCTTGTCCCTCTGCCTCTTTGCTCCCTGTGTGTGTTCGATGCTGCTGCTCTAACCTCCGAGTGGTTGGAGGATCAGGAACATCTTATATTTTGTATTAGCCTGGTTCCACGTTCAAATTTGTGGAGCAACTCTCACTCTGGTGTTGTTCCTCTAAATGGCTGCTGCTGAAAGGACCAAGGTGTGTCACTGCTTACCTGTTTACATCTCTGTTTATATTGTTGACATCTCTGTTTATATTAATATTTTTATACATTTATTACTACCGTTTATACCTGCATTTTATCACTTTTGCACATTGCACATGTATTATATTTCTGTTTATATTCTATTTTATATTTTGACATTTTATTTTAGCATGCCATATAACTTTTGCACTATTTTATATCTCATGTCCTAAGTGTGTTAAGTGTGTTCTCCTTTACTTGTGTGACTTTCCTATACATTTTCTCTTGAGCATTGCTGGAGGGAGCCTGAGATTTAAGAATTCCATTGCCAGCAACTGCTTCTTGTAATTGTTGTGCATATGACAATAAAGATCTTGAATCTTGAAGATAAAAAAAAAGTCAGACAGATCGGATCAGTCGGACATCTTAAAGTTAATTGCTGAGCTCTGGGAACATGACAATGTTGCTTAAAAGTCAAACACGGCTAGAAACACGGGCAGTCAGGTGATCAGACAGGTTTTAAACAAACGGGATTGTCAGTGACATCTCAGTCACTACCAGTTGTACCTTCAAATGAAGTGGTTTAGATTATCTGGCTAAATGTTGGCTTGTTTATAACCTGTGTTTCTTGCCTTACTTTTAGCATTCTGAGATCTCAGCAATTACTTCGGCGGGTTGTAATAAACTGAGACTCCTTTAAAAACAGTCAACAGTTTAATCCGGGTCCTAAATCACTGCTCGTGATATGCTAATCTGCATGTAACAGGATAAATCCAAAGGAATTTATTCTTTTCAAAGAGTTTAACATGCAGCATCACATGTAGCAGACAGGCTCACATTAGCTAGGTACCTACATTTGCTAACATGTTAGCTACCATTACAATCCTGCTCCTGTCCCGACCCAAATATTTTACCCCACATTAACGTGAGGTTTCTTGTAAGAAAACATGAGAAACATTAGAAAATATCCAGTTGTTTCTTCCATTGTCTTGATTGTCTCATTTGTCTTGAGTATATAAAATGACATCTCTTTTTTTTCTTTCCTAAATGCCCATGATGATAGTATAATTTCTATTATAACATACACTATAGTGATAATGCCCTGATGCGAGAAATGCAGCATCCATGTTGACTTGGCTCAGTTACAATCAAATTTTCTTCCCCCACAGAAAACGTACGGCATTGTCAGACTGAATAATGGAGTCGTGATGGCCATCCTGTCTCAGTATCAGACTATTGTAGTATTTGTAAAGACTGAGCTGAATGTAGCCAGTGTGCTTATTTTATTCCATACAGTATTGCGGGAAGCTTTGTGATTACATTTTCTATTTTTTATTATTATATTTATATACCGTACCTCATACATTGCTGACTAAATGTTTCCAACAAATAAGAATTTTCATTCAAAGCAGATCATCAAAACTGCTTGCCAGAATCCCATGAAATTTGCTGTGGATTTTCATGGTCCCCAGATGATGATTCCTAATGATTTTGGTGACCACTTGACCAAAATTTGAACTTGGGCACAAATATCAAGGTCTAGTGGGCAGATTGCAGACTTCACTGAGCACATTCATGTTCTCAAGGGGATAAACCCATTTGATTTAAATGAGCTCATGGTATTTCCTCTAGCGCCACCCTCAGGACAACCTTGTCAGTATGTTGTTTCATCCAGCACTTAAATATTGTGGGTGGTGATGAACGTCCCTGCCAGCAACCCCTTTCACTGTAGTTAAAGCAACTATAAGGAGCTTTCATTTTGTGTTGATTTTGGTGGCCCCTATGGACAAAAGCAGTAGTTTCCCGGAATGAAGACTGCATTTCCCATGAACACCACCGCCTCGTGTCGAAAAGATCTTGATCTGGCTAGCGCGTGCATTTGTTTTGGAAGCGAGTGAAAGAAAGACGCAACTTTTTCTTTTTTTTACACAGCTGGTTGCAGGATGCATAGCGATGAGGTATTGGATCTATTTGTGGCTATGTAAGATTAATAACTGTAATATGACGATGGTGAAACAAAGTAAACTTTGTTTTAGTACCGTTCATACACCGAAGTTACATGTAAGTCTACAACTAACAGATTTGGTTGCTCGGTAATAGTAATTTTATTAAGAAAGAATTCCCTAATAATGTTCTGTCTTCATAATAATAAGCCAACAGCGAGATATAGCTCGGTAGCAAGGCCAACATAAAATGTTACGTTATAAGCCAGTTGTATTTTAGTAATGTCCACCGTGACCTCATGTTATACAAACCATGTCTTGCAATGCAAACACAGTAGACATATTACAGACCTGTCTAGGAGGAAGACGGCCAATTCAGGATCAGTTTTGAATCCTTTCAAATCTGTTGAATGACCGACCAACACTGACTCATGTTTTTGTCCNTTTTTTTTTTTTTTTGCCACAGTGCTGTTGTTGGTGGAAAAGGGCCTGTATGGGTTCATAAGTCTGTCTCTGCAGACGTCAGAGGTTTACACCTGAAGAAAAGCATTAAAACCACTGCACAGGCTGCAGCTACCTTCAGAAATCATACACACCTTGTGGTCACACACACAAACATGCATAGTGTATGTATTTATGAATCTTAAATGTACAGTAAGTGTCCTACTTATATAAGCCACTAAAGCCATCAGTGCTTATTGCTGTGAATTCATTGTATAGCTGAGGATAAATGCCTAAAATAATGGTGTCTTCAGGGGAGAGATCATCCTATAACTGGGTCAGTAGTTCATTAACGGTAACAGCTACAAATGATATCCATTGCCAGTGACGCGTTCTAAGTGTCCTTGAACAATCTGTGAACCCTACTTGCTTCCTCACTGTTAATTACTTTGAATGGAAGTGTCAGCTAAATGCCTAAATTGAAATTATAAATTAGCACAAGTCAAGAAAGGAAAGGAAGAGCAACTGCTGGTTTGGTGGGAGGTAAGGTAGAACAAAAGGTGTGCCAGAAAAATTAAAAAAAGTCCTGGTTCTGTGAGAAAGAAGAAATTTCCATTGCCAGTTGTTTGCTTTGGATACTGGCTAACAATAATTCCTCGCCATTAAATGGAGAGTTCATGTGGGTTTATCGGATAATAAAGTAAAGATATATTGTGGGCCAGTGCCCTCTTAAAGATTTTATGACAGAAGCAGTTATACAAAGTGAATGACGATCCGAAATTACGGACTGTATGATCACATTTTATAATCTGCATGCGTATTCTGTCCGCAGTGATTTAAATATGTATATTTTATGCATTTAGAGACGGGACCACCACAGTGTAGTTCACTGCAGTAGCATGGGTCAGTCAGAAAAGGTAGAAAGGGAATTACAGATTCTGGAGATATTTCTGAGATTAAAATATGCTCTGAGGGATATTTCTTTCTGGGGCTTGTTAAATAAGAACTTTGGATCAAAGGTAACACAGAGACTCTAACATATTCCTTCTTGATAACTGTACAGTCACTGATATATTAAGTGAGAGGTCTGAGTGGATTCCTCGCTGCTTGACATAAAATTTTTGCCGCGTTGAAGGAATGAATGTTTTTGTCATCTTCAGAAGTTTTTGATGATGCACAGAGTGAGAGTGCATCTTTTTTTCTTTTTTTTTTGCATATATTAATAAAAGGTGCCATCACAAAGTCTGTATTTGAATCAAAGAGAGCAAGAAGTGACACATTGTGGAAGAAGAGGGACAATCTGTGCGTGCCACATGATGCTTTGACACATTCAAGGGCCTGATCAAGCCCAGTGAGGGTCAATGAGTCTGACCTTAAAAGACTCAAAACAAGTTACATTACTGATGCTGTTTACAGTAGAGTTGAGTTAGAAGAAGAGGAAGGAGGTCTGCCTCTGATGATTTGTTGTAAGGAGAAGTCTTGATGGAAATGTTGCTGCAGAGGCCAAATCCAGTGACTACTACAAATCTACAATAATGTTGATAGTAGCCAGAATTTGTGGCATAAATAGCTTTGCTGCAGGAGGGGTTTCACAAGCTATTCAACTAGTCAAGTAGTTGACTAAAACCATGTGTGCTGTGGGCAGAAGTTGACCAGACAAGATTTTATCCTGCATCACCAGGTTTACAGTAGTGCCTGTGTAAAACACTGGTGCTTGCATATATTTATTTAGTTTCTGCAACTTTCATTCAGGCGTCGTACCATGGTGATCACCTGCACATATATCGCATTTATCTGTGATTGTTTGTCAGCACATTGTCACAGCGGGAACTCAACTGCGTTTTGCTCTGATCATTTACTGCTAGGCTAATGATGATATATACACACAACATCTCCTGCATTTGTTTTACATTAAGTGCATGATGCAAGGATGTGTTTTATTGCATATGAATTCAACTTTTCATTTATGATTATATGTATAAATGTTATTTCTTTGTCCAAAAGTTTCATACTTTTGCTTCATCATATCAATATGATTAAGTCATTAATGGTTTAACTGATTTGAAATGAACCGACCTTAAGGGCTGTTTTGTAACATGTGCAGCTCTTTGTCAGGAAATATTACATCTGTCAAACAGGGGCATTATATATATTATCCACTGTTGTATTAAGCACAAGATAGATAATATAATATGAACACATTTGAAAGGGTTAGTGAAACCAGGTTTTTAACACTAATGGAGAATTAATATGCACAAAAGCATCTTCATTTCTCATATACAGCCCTTTTTCAATTAGAGCAAAATGGAAGGTCAAGCAAATTTAATTACAAGCAGCAGTACTTTCTGGAGGCCGCTATTTTGATTGGCAAACCTTTTAAAGAAACACACTCACAAGGGTGCTCTGACTGAGTTTGCTTGCTGTCAAATTGAAATGAAATGGATTGATGCTGTTAAGGTGAAATTATTCAATCTGATGCAGATACCAACGGTAGAGGGGATTTAAATTACTTAAGTGTTAGCCTGTTATGAATTTTAAATGGGAAATCATGTCCCATTTCCTGGGTTTAATCAAGTCTCTTTGAAAATCAGCCACCGGATTTCTGGTTTAATATACTAACGTTAGAAAGGAGAGAGAGAGGGGAAATGAAATATGGAGTCCTGATTGGGCGTCACAGTGCACTTTCCGTCTGTCAGCAGAATGGCTTGGCATAATTAGGAAAAGCAGCACAATGGAAGCAGTGAGCGCTGTGTTCAAAGCCAAGAGCTCCACTCTTTTATTTTTTTCTTTGACTTCACACATTCAGACCTATTGGAGACCTATCTTCCCCGCTTTGTAACCACTGCACATCAGAGTGAGCAGCCACTTAGTGAGGCTTGGTTGTACAGAAACATTATCAGTCACATCAGAGACACTACAAAGCTGCCTCCCGCCTCTGCCTTGTCCTTTTACATTTACACATTGCATTGAAAGTCAAAGCAGCATGTGTCAGACACACACAAAGATTATCTTGGGACTATCTGTCAGCACACTTCTATTCAGATTTCCTGTGATCGACTACAACCGGAAAATTCATCTTAACCTAATCAGATTGGGCTGGGAGACAAAAACTAAATTGCAGTTATTAACCTATAGCTTCAGTGTTGATTACTAAGTGCAGTCCTATTGACCTAAGTGCACCACATTAGAAATATTGTAAATATTCATGAGTGAGCGGCAGGTCCCTGGGAGATAAATTGGACCCTTGCCTGTGCGTCCACCTTATCAAGCGAGAGGTCAGAGCGCAGGTAATTTCTTACAGCAGATTGGAGGCAGTTCAGAACCTTTCCATAAAATCCAACCCAGAATGGAAAGCTCTCACCTTAAATCATTCCCCATTTCCTGCTGTCAGCAAGGACTCGTTAAAGCAAAAAATTAGGCCCCTGGTGATTTTCCAGCTTCGCTGCTGACCCAGTCCTGGTGAAGGTTCACCTGTCAATAACAGTCAGCTGTCAGTGTGCCTGTTAGCTGAACTGGATTGCTATTTCTGCTTTGACAGAGGAAGATTAAGTGTTTTGTTGTGCTAATACTCATCACAGAGTTTAAATGGGTGATAGAAGCTTGCTGTTGTAATATTGTTTTCGCTGCAAAATTAGAAAAAAATTTAAAAATACATTCAAGTAATTTAAAGCTGTACTAATCAATACATTTATATAAACAATCTCTCAAATGATTATGTGTAATGTGAAAAGCGTTGCTCGCAGTTATAAACTGACAGATAATTATCATTCAACTTCGCAGTTCCCTTTAGCTTTACGGAGTGTTTTAGCCTCTTTCAGCTCACCGCTCACTCTTTTGCCTTTACGCATGGGCGGATATTACTTCCTTCCGGGGAAAAACACGAGTTGTCCCCCTCAACATATCATTGTAAACATAACTGTATAATTTTAAATAATATAATAATATGCACTGAAAGCACTTATTAATTAATTAATTAATTAGTTAATTAATTGTAGAGTTTTAAGTTTCGAAAGATTGCGTCCCCCCTCATATGCCTCACAGTGGTTTGGTCCACTGGCTCCCATCCGCCAAACCTCACACGTTAGTCCTTGAACACGCTGGTACAACGCTGGAAGTTATCTACCAGCGCTGGAAGTTATCTAGTTTTCTCTCAGATATCCAGTACATATAGTCTGGTGTTTCCGCTGGTAAAGTTTTGCCATGGCAGACAGCCACATCGCAAAAAAACCCCCAAAACATTCCGCGATCAATCACCTGAGGCCTGTACTAAGAAGCAATTATCTGGCTTCACTAAGCCTAACAAAGGCAATCACGCTAAGTGGTCACACGATGCTGGTTATCAACTCGGTAAGTCAACCAAGGGTTTCCCAATCTAGCCATGAGTGCGTTCCAGTCGCAAACATGGACAAGTGTACTGGCAGCAGAGCGGCATATTTCACAAGCAAAGAGCAAACTATAATATTAGACAAATACAAGAAGTTAAACACATAATCCACACAGCTGCAGCTGCCAAATGCGGCAAAAAAATCGCAGACTGTGTGAATGCGTAAGTTAATAGGCTTATAATATCACTGCCCCATCATTAAGGCACGAGCAGATCTGACTATGTTTACATTTGTGTATTCCATGAAATTAATGTGTTGCTTAGATGTATTCTTATGATGTGTATGATAATTTTAGCCTCATTCTTTCAGCTTCAACCCCCGCAGTGTCAAACGGACTTGGGAGCAAGTACAAAATAAATATTAAAACATAATTCAAAGTAGTAAGTAGGCTTACTTTCATATCTTATACATGCAACAAGTGCAAGCCTTTTGTGCTTCAGTCAGTCTCTGTTGTAGGATGATATCGGGATACAAAAGCACAGTGAAATGGCTTTGATATTTGACAGCCAACGGGGAAAAAATGAAATGAGCAAAGTAACACAAGACAATGCATCCAGTCTGCGGGACTGTAAGCACTGGCAACATAGGGCTCAAGAAGTTGTCACAGGTAAGTCATTCCCTCCAACGAGAATCTATATCTCTCATATAAAAAATCGTCAGAGAAAGCCAAACGGCTTTGTCAGTTTCTGAACACTCTTGCCCTCCTAATACCAAGTTTACACTACATGACTTTAGCCCTGATTTTACACTTGCCGACAGTTTTTGGAGATCGCCGACAAAATCCCCAGATCAGAGGCAAATCAGTGCTTGCTCCCGTGAGCAACAATTGCTATGTGTGAACTAAGACGTGATCTGAGAGATGCGCGATGCATCGCAGATGCCCAAGAGATATCTAACAGGTTAAATATTGACCTGTCTGCGAGTTCAAATCCTGTAGTGTGAAATTAGTTTTGACCGACAATGACAGCAGCGACGACCTGAAGCCAATGAGGGCGCAAGATACGGAGCAAGGGAAATCAGGGGGAGGAGTCATAACGCCGGGGACACACAGGAGGCGGATGCACCTGTAGTAATGAGTTTTTATCGTGGTAAAATGAACGGCCACAGTATGGACAAAGTGTTTGCATCTTTTCCCGTATCACTTCTCGTGTGTGTTTTGTTGACTAGTTTGGAGACCAGATAGACTTGTCAGGGATTCCTCCGAGTGAAATGTCTTGTAATGTGTGACCCTCTGTCACCAATGACTTGTGTAATGTGCAAATCACAATAACTTCAAGATACCCCATTATGAGACAGACAGTCGTGTAATGTGATCAGTACAGAAATCTGACGACTTTGAAAGTCGTGAAGTGTGTAGGCGTCATAAGAGACCGTGTCAGGGACCAAGCAAAAAAGGCAAAAGGACAAAGGTGTAAAAAAGAAGAATTGTTTTAATAAAGTTACGGAATTTAACAACAAATAACAAAAGTGAAGAAATCCTCATATAACATACTTAACTAGAAAAATAACTAGAAGAATGAGGGCCCAAAATCAAAGGAGGTCAACTAAGCAATGAAGAACTAAAGCTTCAACCTAACACAACCTAATCAAAACAGACCTGACTCCAAATGACACACAGGCGTTTATATACACACATGGGCCAGCCCTACACAGACACAAAGGGAAACTCGACTAACAACAACATTAAACATCTACATCTACACCTATTAAAAGAACTTATCTACAAAGGAAAAATTATGATAACAAACAAACAACAACAAACTATGATATGATAACAATTCCAAACAAACTTTTTTAGATTTCTAAGTTCAAGTCCCCCCCTTTCTCTGTCTTGCTGTTGGCTCCTTCCACTTCCTGTGGGCTGCCCTTAGAGGGCCGTCTCTCCAAGGCTTCAGACCTTTTGCCAGAAGAGCTCGGTAAGATCAAAAGAAAGTGTTTGTTGCAAATTAAAGACCCGTGTGGCAGAATGTTAACTAATTTGTGTGCTCCCAAATCAGAAACCAAACTGACAGCAGCTGATGCAGCCGCCACAGGCCGTCTCACGATCCGCGCACTGAGCTCCACGGGATCTTCTAGAGAATTGATTGGTCAGTAGGCGGTGCTTTTATACGCTTTGATCTGTTATTTCGAACGTAACCTGCTCCGGAGCAGGTTATGTTTCAGATAAGTTACGATGGCG
Source organism: Oplegnathus fasciatus (assembly GCA_003416845.1). Classification (NCBI taxonomy): domain Eukaryota; kingdom Metazoa; phylum Chordata; class Actinopteri; order Centrarchiformes; family Oplegnathidae; genus Oplegnathus; species Oplegnathus fasciatus. The sequence continues at coordinate 129,318 of NTHP01000408.1, read as the reverse complement.
ATGTACCCCAGTAAGAAGTGAACCACCGTCATAACCCTGAAAACCCAGGGTTAAACCTGAAGTTACCTCGCTAACCCCAAATCCTGCTTCGTAGTACAGGCCTCTGATCCACTTCCTCAATGCATACGAGGTTGTTGTTTGTTACTCTACCACCCCCCGCCCCCACGCACGAATTAGAAAATCCAGTCGGCTCATTTTACAAGTTAACGGCACAATTTTAAAGAAAATGAGCATACTCAGATATTTATCAAGGAAAGGAAAAGCAGACCAGGTAGGTAAACAGAACATACTGGGGTGGAGAATAACGTGCACAGTCAGCTAATGCAAGATGGTTTATCGACCAACAGACCCATCATTCTGTTGGTTTTTTGAAAACCTAAAATTTGCAACCACCTGTAACTTAAAAAATTGAAATGGTACAGAGGTGGGGTTTCCCTCTCTAACAAATCATCTTTGGCCGAGCTTACAGACATGTAATATATTATTAACTAATTAAATTTTTAAGAGTAACATCATTTTTGACAGTGAAATGAAATATCCGCCCCCTTGGTTTAGGGCCCGCAACTTCACTGGTTTGGTTCAGTCTCAATGTTTTCATCAACTTTCATCAGCTGTTTTCAGCGAGAAAGCTTTCATAAATAGATTGTATGCTACTGTACCTGCCCAGCACCAACCAGACAAAGTAAGCGGCTAGCTGGTGAACATAGTGAAGCATTATCTGCAACTAAATTTATCAGCTAAAGACCCAATTACGTTTCTCAGGAGTTGGTGAAGACCAAAACATAGCTAAAAGGAGAGTCAATATTGTATGTACATTCATCAGGTGGCCAGAGACAGCTCAGAATAAATGCTAATGTTCTCTGTTTGCTGGATGTGTACGTAGACAGACGTTGCTAAAATGTTAGCCATATTGACTTTTAAGGCCATAAAATGTCAACCATATGTGTGATGTTCAGCTTGTTGTGGAGGTCTTCCCCCAAGTTTCCAAAATAACTGATACGTGCTGCTTTAATCTAGATTTCCAAATATTATTCCTGTTCAACGTGGAAAAACTGATAAATTAGGTGAGGAAATTTCACCCAAAAGATTTAATGGTTTGGTTAATAGCATTTTTGTGAAGAACAGGGAGTGAGGTACTCATACCTAGTCCTTTTCCACTGCAGGAACTTAACAACCCCTAACCTGGGGCTTCCCATAACCTGAACTTCTGAGAACTTGGTATTAGATTCTCCTTGCCTGTCCACCTAATTTAAAAGAAATGGGTTATTTCGGATATATGCCATTAAAAGGGCAAAAGCAGGAGCAGCAGAATTCTTATGCGCTGTGAAGTAGACAGATGAAGTAAGCAGTTGCAGGACAGACAACAATGGAATGGAAGCACTGATATTGTTTTTCTTTCATGTTTATGTGCACGAGATGCTGTACCAGTTTATATGCTGATGGAAAATCCAGGTCAAGCAGGTTGATGACCCCAAACTGCATCCAGCTCAATGAGTCACTTCATAGTTTTTTCACTTTGCTCCGCTGCACACATTGTGATACGTCATTTTTCTATAATCTTGTTTAATCTTTTTAATTTTTTCCCTGTACTGTTTGATGGAAAAGGAGATACAACACAAAGCCAGTCTGTGAGAAATCTTCTGGTACACTTTTTCCTTATCTTCAGCTTCCTCTGCACGGCCTCCCCTCCCAAACACTAATGAGGGCTTCGACGTCTTCATTTGTTCAGCAAGCATTTTCCGTTGTTCTTCTTTATATTAAATGTTGGTCATCATAGTTGATGCAGATGCAGAATAATGGTCTTTACTGTTGATCTTGATGTGAAACTTGATGTGAAGCATTTAGTATTACCTCCTGAGCAGTGCCTAAATTCATTTCCAGGGAACTTGTCCCCAAAGTGGACAAAGAAGAGTGGAAACAAAAGCAGAACTCGTGACAATGGCTACACGTTAGTTTATGTTAAGGTCCTGCAGTGGAAAAGGGCCAATTGTGTCTGTAATTTTGGATTTGGTGAGGAAGGAATCCAGCACAAGAAAATATAAGCGGTCATGTTTCTCGGGGCATTCTGAAGTACTGCTAGTTTTCAGGTTTTAACAGGGTCGATCATCAAAAATGATCAAAAGCTTTATTATTATTTTATTTTATTTTTGGAGCATTGCGTGACAGTTTTCAGGATTAGTCAGAACTGTGGAAGCTCATGTCATTGAACCAGTGGTGAAACCCGCATGCTACAGGACAAAGTAAACTATGCCTTGTGGATTTTGCAGGCAATAGTCTAATGTGTATTACTTTAGCATTGCTGACTGTGTTGTCATCAGCTGTCCTTTTCCATTTGTGTTCAGCTTTTCCTCCCGCCTGTGGACAAGCTGCCATTTTCTTCAAGCCCCGGACCCCTCTGTAACCTCACAGTCTTACGTCTACATCTCTCACTATCCAGCACCTCTTAAACTTACAGCACATTGATCTTGCACTTTGCTATCCTAAATTAAGATGAAAGTCAGTATTTGATCCTTTGGAACTGTAGACTTTGATAATACTCTGTGTTCCTTGAGGTCAGCCCAGTCTCTGTGCCCCGAGTCCACAGAGACTCCATGTCCTGGCTCTGGGCAGAGGGCCAAGCATCACCATCCACAGCCCCCCAGTCAGCCTCCAGAGCTCGGGGTCAGCAGAGGTTCATCTACCCTTCAGACAGAAAATGATCCGATGTGTGTGGACAAGCTCACAGTTCATAAAACAGCAGGCGTCCCCACATTGAAATAAAAGACTCATTGACTATTAGAATGGACTAATGTAATTTTATGGGCTATCTGCACTTTGCTGCACTGTGGCTACATAAAATAAGACGCACTCACACAGTATTCCCCCTCCAGTGACATGATACAGTATATTGCAGTTTGACTGAGTACATATTTATTGTAGAATTGGTCTCTTAACTGAGATGTTTTGATCAAATTCCACAAGAATGCACAAACATGTTCATTATTGGGTTACTGGGATTTAATGGAGCGTTTTAATGTTGCATGATCTAAATGCTAATTCAGGGGCTTTTTCAAATTAATGGAAAATCTCAGTTAAACACATAAAAGCCCAGTTTTAAATGGGTACTCCAGTGATTTAGTGTAGCACTTCCATAAAGTTTGAGGACTCACAAGAGACAGATTAAAACAGAATGGTCAAAATCAAAGTTGCAGAAGCTACTCATCCTAACTTTCAGTACTTAGTATGGGTCAATGGTTCTGACATGTACCGTAATGGAACCAATGGCAACGTCCTTTTGTTAGATGCTCCCTGCCTGGTAACGACCCACATCTTTCAAACTCCACACCCTAGTTTGTAACAAAGGCTTTCTGGTAAAGGCTGATAGCTCATCATCAAATGAAAAGAAATTTTATTCGTTGTAAGGATGCAAAGGTGAGTATGACCATTGCAATTTCATAGATTTAGGTCTTTTCAGAACACCTGTGACCTGTGGTAGTTGGAAGCGAAAGGCCACAAGATGAGACTGGACTAAGCTGCTACCACTGTCCACAAAGACTGAAGCCGGTCACATCAGGAATTTCACTTCTTTTATTGTGTGTCTTGGTGGCAATTTTGAGAATGATTGATGTCTGTGATGTGCTAGACGAGGTACTAGGTGGTAGCAAGCTAATCTGACAAGCTAGCAAGTTTACAGCCGACCAAACATAATTGGCTGTGTGAGCTATTATTACAATGTTATCACCACTGGCTGTGGGCTTTACAATGTTTTGGGAACTGTCATAAAAATGTAACTGATACATTTGATTTTCAAAATTTTATTGAAAATTATGATTGAAACCTTTCTAACACGGTAGCATTGTGTTTGAGCTGTGCTTCTTCATTATTAGATATTTCTCAGGCCAGGCATTCTGAGCAGAGTTGAGCTAATGGCCTGGTCACCTTACACATTTAATTCTGTGATAGTAGAACTTTAACACAGAAATTTTAAAGTGGCTTATGTGTTGAAGGGATATTTAATTGTGGTTTTCAATATGTGATTAAATGGAAGTTATGTTTGCATTAATATGTATCAAGCATGTAATGTAATATATGTTGGAAAGAGGTTAGTTAACTACCAAACCTTATTCAGCCTCTGTTTCTCTTATAATTTTTACATTTGAGGAGTTTTAACCAAGTATTGCATCAGAATAAGGGACTAATATGTCATAACTAAACAGATGTGAACATATTTATAACTTAAATAACAGATGTGTTTTGCTCTTCTTCAGTGATTACCTTTATATAGTACCGGTCTTACACTAGAAGTAGCGACTGATACCATGGGTAAAAAAGGACCCAACAGCACAACTCAGACACAGAGGATTTGTGAGTAAAAACACAGTCTTTACTAGAAGCAAGCAGGGTTCGGTACACAGGCAGGCAGTCAGCAGCCTAACAGGCAGACAAATCCGGCAGGGAGCAGGCAAAGATGAGGTCAGGGAAAAAACAAGCCAAAAACCAAAAACCATGAGAGCTAACACTGGGAGGGACGCTGGAACGCTTGACACAGAGGACAAAGACAAACTGGCACAGGGAGAGGGGAACACACAGACTAAATACACACAAGTGACTACACTAACGAGGGACAGGTGGAACTAATCAGGGCGGGGCAGGTAATCACATAGGCAGGAAACACACAAGGGCAGGAAGTGAAGTGTCTGAAAGGAGAGGAGAGGTAAGTATACAAAATAAAACAGGAAATGTGCAACATAAACAAAAACATTACAAAGACCAGACTTAACGTAGAGGACGGGACGTCACATAGCCTAGCTAACAAGGCCAACAAAAGACAGTTTTAATAACCTATCGAAGCCTTCGACTGCCTTTTTCTGTAACATGACCTGCGTCTTGCATGTCATAGCGGTCTTGAGAGCCTCCTATCCCACCTCACCACCCAAGCTTCTCCTCTTTCAATCAAATTTGGATTTCTGAAGGCAGTAAATGTAAAACCCAAACTCCGGGCTTCAAAACCCTATGGGTGACACCACAGACATTGCAGACATGTTTTTGTTACTGTGTTGTCCAACCACATCGGAGCGAGGAATTCATGTTCAGCAACAGAAGTGACTTTCTTGTGGTATTACCTTAGTAGGCACTTCAGCGAATTTCCTGCCTGCCACCTTCCTGCCCTAATGTAGAAGTGACTTTCCAGGTTTTTAATAATAAATAACTAAGACATGGTTACTGGTTGGGAGCCGGTTTGTTTTCTTCAGGACTTTTTTCCTTTCTGGCTCAGCTGCCTCCTGCAGTGGTGCTATCCGTGGTGCTGAAAGTCCTCTTCACTGTGAGCAGTCGAATGCCTTTATGCACACAGCATGTACCCGCTTTTGCATACTCTGACTGCCTACAGAGTGAACAGATCTGAAAAACACATCCACAACTACATGTTTGCTCTCTGAGGGAGTTTGACAATAATTGCATAGTCAGTAATCAGGCCTTATGACTATTCTCCTATCCTTAAATTGAGGTAATTTTAATGTCCTAGCTGCTCGTACATAGCGATGGAGAAAATAATCCCATCTGACTATTTGGTTTTTCTTGGCCTGCCTCTGATGCTGCTCTACATGGGAATAATTTGAAAACAATTGGATTTGCTCTCTCTCAAACCCTCCCTGGGCATCCCTGAACATGAAATTTCACTTCTCTTTATACCAGGCACTCATGTCTCTCCCTGGCTATTTAGGCTGTAATGTGTGCTATAAATAACATCAGGCCAGAGAAAAGGGACAGAGGGCATATTGCCATACAGCTCAGTAACGAGCAGTGTTATAAGTCATTAAAGATTTTTGTTTAATTAATGCAGCATATGGTGAGACACCTGCTTCAGAGACTTGATGGTGTTTCAGGCCTCCTATAAGGTTTTATACCCTAACTCTATGATTAAGACATAGGAGGAATCAGTATCCGCTAGCTTTGTGAGGTTCAACTAAATTAGAATGTTATAGTTTATCTTATGCTCTTATCCTATGTCTATAGCGCTTAATTAGCGTTAGCAATTAGTTAATTCATTTGCACTTGCCCTCTAAGTTGTCAGAGCAGCACTGCAAATGACAACATTTATTTTGAGCATTAACATGCATGATTACATTTGCATTTATCAGCATGAAATGGATGCTCTATCATTAATGAGTGTAACTGTGTGTCATTGTGTGCATAATTACGCAAAGGTTTAATTAATGTACTCATGTGTTCTTGCATGCCAACTGCTTTTCTGAGTAACAAAAAAACAAAAAGATGTACTGTATGGAATGTTCTGTTACACTGAATTTCCAAACTCATACAGTCAATGCTATGAATGAAATTGCAGGAATAGGTCTTTATTGATTAGAAATGTAAAGCAGGTTTACTGGAGGTCATGATAAAAACAAAGTACTGAATGGGTGCAATGCCAATTTTAAATGCTTCCAGTCAGGGCACTCTCATCATGATAAAGTACATGGCTCTGATCCCAGAATGCTCAAAGTAGCAATTATAAAGACAACTTGCTCTACATACCCCCACTTATCCAACACAGAATTAATTAATACTAATGTATAAGCACTGATATAAGAGGAGGCTGGTGTGGAAGGTAACAGCACAGTAAGGGTGGCGTACACAGGATGAGTGCGCGCAAGCTCTGTTAATGGTCATGGTTGTATGTAACGATGGATGACTATAGCATTGATATATGACATCTGTGTCCTGAAGAACAACCACAGAGCTCTATGTCTTAATAACAGCAAGAAAGTCAAGGCCCCAAATGACTTATTGATATTTATGTCATAATATGATCAATATCTTTCTACATTTTAGCAGGGTTTTTCTTGTCCGAAGTTAAAACAGTTTTGCTTACATAAGAGATTTCTGTATTTCTTTTCGACCCAAAGTGTATTTTTATGTTTCAAGTCTATTTCCTGCCATTTTCCACGGGTAACTACAAGTGATTGTGTATTGGGTTCTGAGTGCTGCCAAACCGTGGGTGACCTACACTCAATACTGTGCCTGAATGCATCTTAGGTAGACCCAGAAGGAGGACCAAAGCAGGCTGTGCAGACATTATGTCAGCTGGAAAAGAGTGATGTCAACTTCAATGCACCAATCATGATTTAGCAATATTTGTATCAATATCTCATGATAGTTGGCGGGTTGTTTGGTCACTGTCAATCAGATCTGTTCAAACCACACCCACACAGTCCTGGTGAAGCAGTTATTGTATGTTGAACTCTTAAGTACGGTGGCCCTGAGAGCTCAACGCACAGCAACTTAAGAAAACACATGCAAATACACAAAACACAAGCAGATTAAGAAAACATCTTCATCAATGTGACAACACATGCGCAGCATTTAGAAAACGTGCAAAAACAAAAACGCTGCAAATACAAAAACGCTGCAAATACAGAAATGCTGCAAATACAAAAACTGACCCAGTGACCCAGGTGACAACAGAAACTGTGGAAATTCTTCTTCTTCTGTTGTTTAATGACGGTTGGCAAACAGCTTTCAGGTTCTTGATTGGAGAGTGGAACAGAATGGCTATTACATATTACATTTACATTAAATTCTCCTGTTCACTGTGGAAACTGTTTCCGGGGCACAATAAAAAGTGAAGAACCCGATCGGACACAGTTGGGACATGTTTGTTGTTGCCACGGTTTGTGACTAATTTCGGTTATTTGTCAGTGGTGTTGGAAAATGTGCTAAAATGTAAGTTTATTTTGGTTTAGCAGCGTTTCTGTATTTGCAGCGTTTTGGTATTTGCAGCGTTTCTATATTTGCAGCACGTTTTCTAATGGCTGCGCATGTGTTGTCACATTGATAATCTGCTTGTGTTTTGTGTATTTGCATGTGTTTTCTGAAGCTGCTGTGCGTTGAACTCTCAGGGCCACCGTACTTAAGTAATCCATCAGATGTTTTTTGTTTTACTTTGATTGGTGCTTATTTAGTCATGAATATTTAGTATTGTAGAAAAATACTTAGGATTGGAAGTCAAGTATTCAAGAGCTTTATATATATTTTTGTCAGTCATCTTTTTACTTGGTTTGAGTTAAGGGTGTCTTACCAACCAGTCAAAGTAAGCAACTGCCCCAGACCCACTGTGAGGCTTGTAGTAATTAGCTTAATTGCAAATGTCTTTGAGAAACTGCACCATTAAAGTACAACAATACCATCTGATATCAACTGAGGTGAGTCCTGCTGTCTTTAATTTAATTTTGTAGAGAGGCCCTATAGTTTTAAGAGCTCTATTACTGAAGTTGGTTAGGGGAGCGTTCAATGAGGATCCAAAAGAAAACAGAAAAGAGCTTAATCTGGCCATGGTTGAGTAGCTGGTAAACTACAAGGAAGAGAAGATGATGCTATTTCTGTCTACCTTTCTGAAGAAACTATTAGAAAATGTGTAACCAGTAAAGTTATTTGTATTAGTTTTGAAGCTCAGTTGTATTTAATGTAAAGCTGGTTTGATGAGACTCTACATCACAGACTAAAGTAAAATTTCTCCCTCCGTGAAGATGTTGTCATGTTGTCAAATGGGTGACAATGACTACAAAGTGGACATGACAGTATGAAGTGTTATTTTAAAATGTTTGTGGGACACATTTAGGCCAGACCTACATAATATGCTCAAAACATTTTTTGGAGAGGTGCAGCCCAAAAATAACAGCTGATCTTGATAAAAAACACAACTCACTCAAGGCCAAAATGAAGGAAAAAGTTTATTCAAAACTACTACTAAATTATATGAGACGTACAGGATAAAAATCAACTATCTATTAAAAGTTAATAACTACAGAGCCTTCTAAGTCCCCTTGGCTGCAGTATAGATTAAGTTTATGAATCCAATACAGTTCTTTTTTTGAGACAATATTGGTTCTTACAGTACAGCCATGGGAAACACAGGAGGAATCAATTCTTTTAATACTGAAGAAAAAAACAAAACAAAATCAGACCATGTTGAGAAAAATGTTCAGCTTTGGTGCTGGATCAGCAAGATAAGGAAATGCCCCCAAATATGGTTACAATATGTCGGTTATTAACCTACATATTGGACAACTTGTAGAAAAAAAATAGCAAATGAGAGAAAAAGTCGACAAACCTCACAGACTGTGAGGTTAAAATTCAGCTAAACCAACTGTTTAATTTGGCACTTTTACAAGTGGCCTGTCCAAGAAAAAAGCTCTGTTTTCCTGCAGCTTAAATCAGGTACTGTACTAAAGTTCCAGTGACATTTTTGGTGCAGTGGTTAGCACCGTCGCCTCACAGCAAGAAGGTTCTTTCCTCCGGCTTCCTCCCACAGTCCAAAGACATGCAGTTTAGGTTAATTGGCAACTGCCCATAGATGTGAACGTGAGCGTTAATGTTTGTCTGTCTCTATGTGTCAGCCCGGTGATTGACTGGTGACCTGTCCAAGGTGTATCCCGCCTCTCATCCAATGTTAGCTGGGATCGGCTCCAGCGCCCTTGCGACCCTCCAAAGGATAAGCGGGTATAATTAATGGATGGATGGATGATCTTTTTTTGTTGGAACACTCTCCTCATCATTCTGTATCATTTGTAATTGGAATTTTAATCATTTATATTTCATCCGCTGATCATAAATCGTTGAATAATACATTACATTTTTGGTTCTGGTTTTGCTTGTGTCAACACCCAACTGAAAGTTGAATAGAACTGTTGACTGTTTGCCTTATTGCTGCTTTGACTTCTTGCTGGATGTTCCATTGCTGAGATTTACGTCAGTTGGTTTGCTATTTGCTCATATTTTGTGGGGTTTGACTTGACTGGGACAACTGTACAATCGTTGACCCATAATTGTTATTTTGTCAGATGGGACTCTGACACCCTTCAACAAATGACTCAAACAGCAACAAAAGGTGGCACCCCAGCTTCTCAACCTACTAAACCCTGGACTTATTATCTGCAGCTGACACCAGCAAATAAGTTATATACACACAAGCTCTGAAACCATCTTCTTAACCATCTTTAACACTCCCCCACCTGTTGTACTGGCCGTGGCACAGCAGAGGAATGTGGAACGTCAGTTTGAGGATTTGGAGAATACACTTGGAGCTAACAATTTCCTGGATGTATTTTCACAGGGCCATATCCCTAGGATGGGACAGGATGTTAACCCCCAGCTGGTGGGAGACAAACCAAACACTCCTTACTGGACACTGATTAGCGGGTGGTTTTGGAGCTATGTCAGCCATTCAGTTCACTGGGCACCTCACCATAGGATGAGCTGTCGCTCAGTGTGGCTTTGATGGACAGAATAATGGGCAAGCTGCTGGTAGGCTACTGAGAAATCTGTCAATGCATCTATGGAAGAGAGATGTTAACTACTTATGGATGCACAAATAAACCACAAGGAAGAGCTCCAAAGTACAATACATTTTATAAAGAGATTTTCAAGATGAAATTATATCACATCTGCCCATACCAAAATCCCTATTCAAGTTGCTCCAAGAAGTCACCAGCCAGGAAAGACCCAGGTAACACCTAGCATCTCCAGTCAACCATGAAGCCTTCATGGAAACAATGGAGTTCATGAAGTTAATGGCAACAGTACAGTATATAATATACTGCATGGAACGGCAAGAGACTGGTGGGATGTGGCTCGTTTAAACACGCATGCCTGGCCAGAGTTCCAGAAAGTTGCATGCTGCCTTATTATCTTGGGACTATCGAGATGAACTGACAGAGTGAGGACAAGAGGATTAGACTAACCTGAGCTGATTTCCATCCAGACCCCCCTATTTGGTCATTGGAAACTGCTGGTCTACTGGCCACCATTGAGTTTGGATGTTTGACACCATGTATGGAACTGCCAAGTGTGTCAATTATACAGACTTGTACCAATAGACTGGAGGAAAAACTTCAACAAGCCCTAGTCCATCAGAAGGCTTCTTCAGAGTAGTAGTCTCTAGAAGGATTGCTTCTATTTCCCAGTCAGATTTATTCTGGGAATTGCTGACCTTAGCGAAGCTAGCCAAGCCTTCAAACCTGACTGACTGTTTGACTGACTGACTCATGGTCTACGGTATACTGTAGTCAGCACTCCCTGTAAATACTGTAAATCGTCGTTGCTGTACGTTTGAACTGTGATCACTTTGATTTTGTGGTTGGTTTGTTTTTGTAGGATATGCGTTTGGTATCATATTGTTTGTGCAGAACTGGATTGTGCTTAACTGAGCATGGGAACACATTAAGGGAAGTGTTTTTGACTGGGTGGATTGAACTCGTTCACACTCATCACACTCACTGCATTCATGGGTTTGGTTTTGCCTCTGTCAATAACAATCTATTGAAATTTGAAATGAGATGTCTGTTTGCCAAGTTGCCTTATGTATTGACTTGTTTCTATTTGTTCCATTGCTGAGAGATGACATTCACATCCACGCACACACACATCACACACACTACTTTCTTGATTTTGGCTTTGCTTTTGTCAATAACATCCAACTGAAATTTGAATTGAACTGTCATCTGTTTGCCTCACTGCTGCTGATATACTGTATTCCTGTGTGTTCCATTGCTGAGATACTGTAGGTCTCACTGTTTTGCTATTTTCTCATACCTTGTGGGGTTTGACTTGTCCACCAATAGTTATGATTTTGTCAGATGTGATTCTGACTGGCAGCCATTAAAGGTGGAGTCTACGACTCTGGAGAGCCCTGATCGATCCGAACTCCATTCAGAAAACAAGCATTTTAAAAGTTGTTTGCTTGTGGTCTTGCGGACAGACTTGACAAAGCATCAATTCAGACTTTTTACAAATCGGCATCATGATGTAGCTATTTTGGCATCCTTTTGATCCATTTATTGCAATTAAATCACGGCAAAATCTGTTTATTTTGGGATCATACCGCTGTAGTAAGCCAGATTAATTCAGCTGCTGTGTGACTTGCTAGATACAGTGAATATTTATTGATTTTGACACACCAATTATGAAACTGCCACTCACCAGAGACAGATGGAGAGGCGAATATTCGCAGGTTGTGTTTAAACGCAAATAAACACAAGCATGAACACAAGCACGAGTTGTGTGGCTCGGTCCGAGCCAAACATCTCTATCATAAGTGGACAATTTAAAATTTTTATAGAAAGCCTTGTTGATGAACTGTTACAAAAGCTTTGTCATTTTGCACAGAAACTCAGCAAGCTGCCCTGTGAGTTCTATGAAAAAGATTATTGAAGCAGTTATCGTTTCAGTTCTGGATTATGGGGATGTCATTCATAGTCATGCTGCTGCCTCCACTCTGAGGTCCTTAGATCCTGTTTACTATTCTTTTGTGTTCATTATTGGAGATCATTACAATACACACACAGGAGGTGTGTCCCCATGTTAACCAATTGGGCTGTTCAGACAGGAAGTGCCGTGGTGTGGAGCTCCATGGGCAGCTCGCCATCTGCAGCGATGGTTTTGACGTCTGTTCTATTGTCTCCGCTCGCCACGAGCGAATCTGGCCAGAAAACACATTGACAATCTATTATAAACACTAAAAATGATAAACAAAAAGGTTATTATGGTTGTAATATGTCAATTGTATATCACTGAAGCTACAGACCTAACTACACAACCCTGGTAACGAACATTTTGACTATACTGTGGCCATTCATTTACCCCGCTAAAAACTCTAACTGTTAAAACTCTAACTCTAATAGGCGCTCCATAAGTGCACAAACATGTACAGTTTTACAGGAGCACATAAAAAGCTCCATGTTATAAATTCATAAGGTTATTAGATCAGCTCTACATGTGACACAAGAGCAGAGGAGCAGGATCGCTTGTTGACTGGTGCGGAGAAATGCGCTTCTGGTGTGAACAGCCAGGCTACTGCTCGCGGGAGGAATTGTCATATCGTGGCGCTTCCACCTCCTGTGTGTCTCAGGCGTTAGAGAGCAACTTAAATAGCTCAAAATCCTTGTGTATTGCTTTACCTATCACATAGGGTCGATGGGGTCCATTGGATTAGACACAGTGGGATATTGTCTCTATTCTTATTTAACTTTTGTATTCATGACTTGTTCAAGTAAATGCTGGTAAAAAAAAAGGTTGTGTTTGGCATAATAGCATAATTACTTTATGCATGCAGATGTGATTTGACTGTATTTTGTATCATTTGCGTGCTGCTCTTCAATAGCTGCTGAGTATATTTTCCCAATATGGTGCTGATTCTGACGTTAATGCATAAATTATTAATGTTTGGATAATTAGATGTAAAGATGACAGAACATAACTATTTTTGAGTTGTACTGTGTAAAAGTAGGTTGTGAGGTCAAATATGTTGATTTTTTTTTACATTATTTTATACATACTGTAACTTCATGGCTGTGGAGACTGTATATTGACAAAATTGTCAGTTTTATGCTCAGGGCATCATGCTTGTATGTAAATTTCTGCTGTGCTTAATGTATGTTATTGTGTACTGTAGTGTCGATATAAAAAGAGCAGTATCCAAATAATTAGTCACTTAACGATACCATAAGGATGTTATTGTGTGTGTGCCAAGAATTTATAGTGCTGGTCATGCGTTCTTCCACATAAATTTGCCATTTCACAGCCTCACATGGTTATGGAGAATATGTGGAGGGAAAAAGGTAGAGAATAATATGATTTATGCATTGGTAAAATTTATCAAAGGCTGCAAAGTGTATATCAAAGTTGTGGCCTGTTTTGGTCTGAAATGTATTTGCATCTGTATCTATTTCATACTCTCATATTTCTTAAGTTATTTTCTTCTAATTTTCTTCCTATGGCACAAGAACATTACGTTCACCAAAGGGGGAAAAAATTAGATGTTTCAGGAGATTTGTATCTCAGAATTATGAGATCATTATTTCAAATAATTACATGATCAAGATTGTTGTGAGATGATATGTTTTTAGTAATTACAAAATATCATAAATATGAGAGGCGAAGTCATAATTAGGACATAAGAAAGTAATAACTATGAGAAGACATCTCACTGTTCTTTGGTGAAGTGACCTGATAAAAGGAGGTGTGTGTCTGTCAAGGCCAAGTAAAATATATTCAAAACTAATTGAAAGCGTTTCAGTCTTGCAGCCTTCATCAGATCTAGCAAATAGACAGACAGAGAGGACATAAAATGTGGAAAAGCAGGAAAGAAAAACAGGACATTGCAACACAAAGAACAAGCAGTTCATTTGGGGGTTGGGTTACGTGATGAATTAGTAAGTAAAGTTTGGGGGTAAAAAACTGCAAATAAACATTTTACATCTAGAGTACAATAAACAACAATGAAAACAACATTTCATTGTTATTTTGGAGATAGAATTCATTTTCACAGATATCGATTGTTCTGTCCTAGAGTGTAAGAATGAATTACAGAATGGATTATTGAATCAAATGTTATTCGCTATAAATGGTGCTATTAAGATCGCTGTCTTTTCAAGAAAAGCAGCAAATTCAATCTATTGAGTGCATTTTTGAGGCAGCTCAGTTACTTTGTGATCCTTAACATGAATAATGATGTCATTTATCTATAATAGTGGGCTGTAATGCCATCCGGCTAGTTTTCCACATCTGGCAGTGGTAGTGTTGGTGAAACTGCAGTTTCCTGTTTTCAGTGTGGCATTAATCTAATTCCCTCCTGAATAACAGATTAGAACACAAGCTTTAAGTTTGTGGCAGAAAAATTGTTTCTGAGTCAATTTTAAATCTTCAATTTTAAAAATACAGTCAAAGGAAATCAAACTACACAGTGACTGTAATATGGATGACTAAATGTCCTACATTTTTTTCCCTTGAGCTGTGCATTACACAAAATATATGTAGTTGGATGGTTACTCTACAGCACAGTTGAGCCACTTAACTGCAGACTTGTAGTCCATCTATTTGCTGTAAGTTGTAGCTCCTGTGTTTGGCAGTTCTTTGGCAGGTCTAGTTTTTCTGAATGATCCAGCTGTATACTTTCCATGGTAGAAAAAAAATGAAGCTAAGAGGTTTTGAAAGCATATAACATCTGCATATAGCATTTTAACATTAATAAATCATAACAGCATTCATTTTGAGACATTGGTGTACTTGCCTCAAACAAATGAGGAGAGTGTGTAGCAACCTTCACACTGTCTTTCAGACTGAGTTTTACTGGGAATAAATTGCTGAATAGAGGTTGTATGGATGTAGAAAGACGGGTGTTGTCCTCCCAGAGAAAAAGATCCTGAAACATTTGTGGCAACAGCACAAGATGAAAGGAGGTTAGGTGAATGGAAAAAATACTTTCTAAATATTTATCCTCTCCAGTAAAGCCAACACATATACAGTATGCGACTTATAAAACATGCTGATGGTCACACACAAACAGGGTGATTGAAACATACAGGGGTACATATATGAAGATATTTCTAGTTCGTGGCAATCAGCACCATCCGTTGTAATGTAAGTCCAATGAGTCCAAATCATGTAGGGTCTCAAACAGGGAAAAAATGGTCCCAGATTTTTCACAGCTACAGTACAAATGGTTGTTCAGATATCCACTTAAAAATATAGGTTTTAGAAACACGTGTTTCATTTTATGTTTTACCTTAGTAAAACATGAAGGTAGGTATGTAATAATTAGTATTATTAAAGCAAAGCTTTATTAGTAAACAAATTAGTAAAAATAACTCATACACTTAATGTCATATTCATCTATAGAAGAAACAAAATCCTCTTCCCACAGTTTACCTGTCGCGCTCTGTGAAATCTCATCATTTTGGTGGCATTTTGTTAATTTCGTCTTTTGTCTTTCACTGACGGTTGAAATAAACAATCCCTGCAGGGTTCAAGAACAGACAAAACAAAACTCTTAGCCCAGAGATATCTAAAAAATTGGGAGTCAGGTAGGTTAATCTTTTCGATAAGTTCCTCAAAAGTCAACAGTGTTATCTTTTATTAAGTCCCCACTTACTATAATCTGTTTATCTGCCCATAGGGGAGAGGATTTAAGTTCAAGGCCAGGTGGGGAAATCATAATTCAGGGACAAAGGTTTAAGAGGCCCTGTTACAATAAAACCTCAAACTTCTTTGTCAGCCTTCATATCTTTGTGTGGTCTGTAACAAAAAGAGCTTTGGCCTTATTTTCAGACATGTAATCAACCTTGTTCTGAGGAGAGCTGTAGACAACATGACAACTTCATTGTCATTATTTTAGATCAGATTCTTCAGTTTAGGGATCTGGAAATGTGGGTAAAGTGAGCAACGTACAACATTTCATTTTGATTAGGTGAACTAACGTATAGACAAGGGGAGGCTGGGTCAGTAATTAAACTCTATGGCATAAACTTCTCTTTTACTGTAATTTATCTTGTAGCCAGAAAATTACCCAAATGTCAGTATTTACATTTTTTTCTGATTCATTGGTGCTAATATTTTAGGTATCAGGCTTAAACACATAGTAACATTTCATCTGCATATAACACTTTCTTGGGATTTTTTTAACCGACAAATGCCTTTCACCACATTCAGTAATTAAACTGGTCTGTAGGGTGAGCTATCATCAGCCAGTGTATTCTTTTTCAGTATTACTGATGTAGCCTATTAGCATTCAGCATTGTCAGTGGTAGCAGACCTATTTCAAAACCATGTGGACAACTCTTCTTTTTAATCTGATATTTTGGGAAAATTAAGGTCATAGAAATGCTAAAAAAACCCTCTCCATGCCAGCGTCACTTAAGGCCTGGACCTGATTGACCTGCTAGGGGGCCCAGAGGTAAAAATGAGCTGCGGAATTTGCTTCATTAAGCTCCTTTTCTCTCTGAGTCACCTTATTCTTTTTTGTTCCATTACCAACATTTGAATTTTCAACACCGCGAGTAAAGGCCACAAAAAAGAAGTTAAGTGCTTAAACTATAAGGTGAAATAATTCCTAAATTTGGGATTAGGATGATTCAAAATCACCATTGTCTTTGTTACCTGTTAATCTCAAGTCAAGTAAAACATTAGCATGATCAAAAAGTATAACATAACCTATACAGCAGGAGATAACTTTCTATTATCAGGTTGGTGTGAAAAAAAAAAAAATTCTAGAAGAGGTCTTGTGAGAAAAAATATCCTGAGCAGAGATTGTGTATACAACTCTATACAGTATATCTATATAACTCTATCCATCGTGGTTCCGTAATTTTCAAAATACACTAATGATAGGGGTTGCGACCAGGGATGGGTATGGTTAAGATTGTAACGGTACTACTACTCTTACCGATACTGCTTATCGATCCAGTACTTTAACAGTACTCTTATCGGTTCTTTTTGTAGACCAAAAACAACACAGTAGGTTGGTAAATTAGCTAACTTGTTTACGTCATATGCTCGTCATAGGCTAGTAACTTAGCAACTACACTGCTGAAATGTTTTTGATAGCCTGTAACGTTCGCTAACAATCTGACGTGACCTCTCCATTGGTCCAGAGTGGCCAGAGGATGCTCTGAGCGCTCTGAAACTGGAGCTGTGAATTTCTGAATGACAGTTCAGATGATGCTCTGACCATTTCAGATACATACATAACATACCTGAGGTGGATGGGGCAACAAGAGATGAACTACGAGCTAGGCAGTCAAAAACTGTGCGTCTCTCCGCCCGTATGTGATGCACTTTCGCCAGATGTTTCGACAGATTGCTCGTGTTTCCGCCCTTACATGCAGAAGACTTGTTGCACTTGTGGCAACGAGCATTGTCAGCATTGACTGAGTTTTGAGCATTTAGTTCTCTCCACCATTGTCACTAAGAGCAGGGTCTCTCTGTGTGTGTGTGTGTGTGTGAAACAGAGAGAAAGAGAGAGAGAGAGAGAGAAGAAGAAGAAGATCTCTCTTCTGGATTGGGAATAGCAAAAATGCTTTATAGACGAATGTCTTAATCTTATTGCAAATTAGAAATGGAATTTGGTGAGATAAAAGGTGCAAGATAACGTTTACGTATCCTAAATAAATAGGAAATCTATTTACTTAATTTCTCCAATACTGATAGCAGAACCGGTAACATCGGAGCTTATCAGCACTCCGGTCTTAAATAATTTAGCCCGGGGGTCCTTCTAATACCGGGTCTCGGTACCCATCCCTAGTTGTGACTACCACTACTATCACTGCAGCAAATGGATGTAATTTTCAATATGATTCTCTATTTTGCCTTTACCTTATGTGGCGTGCAGAATGATAGGAACATGATGTGGACACCCGCTGTGCTTGCATTTCGTCTTGGAAACTATTTGGGGCTGTGTGAGTTGTCCTGAAGACAGTATAGAATTATGATGTCAGTATGTACAGTAATGAATAGCTATCCGATTTCATGAAGGAAAGTCACAACAGACTCACCCCAGGCTTTTGGATATGTGAATGCATGCCTGTATGCTAATGAGGTCTAACTTGTAGCTGAAGTGTGACTATTAAATAAAATCACAGTGACTCCTCAGTGTCTTCAGGCAGGAGGCACATTGTACACCAGGGCCTCTTCTGATTCAGTTGTAACAACTGCACTGATTCACCATATCATTTTTTTTGGCCTGTGATTAAGCCTCCCATTCTTACCCAGTAGGTGTGTCCATGGATGTGTCACCCACCTGCTGGCTTTGGCCCAGGGGCTAAAAAAGCTGAATTGCTCCCCAGGTAACCACATATCTGATGCACACGTACAAAATATTTCACCCCCATTCACCCCGAAGTTCTGCTGTGAAAGAGTAATGCCCTCAATAACAAGCCAGCTCTCTGCAACAACAGAGGGTTGGCGTCCCTGCCCGTTTGAGCTCAGTCCCTCTGCTGCCATTAGGGCCTCGTCCAACTTCACACCAGCAAGTGTGAAGGGAGCAGAGAGACGAGCCGAACAGGCAGACTCCACTGACTTCATCACTCCCTTTTGCATGGGTGGACATTTCCCCACTCTCTGGGAGTTGGCTGCCAATAAATGCTTCCCCTACATCCAGCATTTTAATAAGCGCTCTTGGACTTTCACTCAAGGTGGAAAATTAGCAATTGGAAACTGTGCCTGTGTTTTTTGCATTATGAGGTCTGCAGAATCATACTGCAGTGGTTGCAGTCAACGAGGAAGTTGGTTTTAACTCAGTTTGCTATAGAAATGTCAGATTGATATTATGATTGCACATGTGACCTTGTAAACAATCTTTATCACTTTTATTCGCCTTTTGTGGTTAAGTCTGTAACTAATTTGTACTGTTGATGACGAAATAGTTTCTTTAGGACCTAGAATTGTGATTTAATAATGTTGGAGAGGTTGCTCATAATTAGGAAATGATTATGGTCATTTAAAGCTTGGGTAAGCAATGTCTTATAGAAGCATGTTTTGTTATATTTGTTGAAATTCTCTTTACATCCAGACAGCAATCAATAATTCAAATGCTCCGACAAAAAAAGGAAAAAGGTCCGGTGTCTGTGGCTGTAACAGGACTGCAATAAGCCAGTCCATCATTTCATTCGGACCGAATGCATCGTATACTTTCAAAATCTAGCTTACTCTTGCTGGTTTCTTCAATATTACCAACCCCAGCTTTAAAGAGTCGTCCAATTAAGAGTATTTTACCCTATGCTGAGTTGACAGATATGTTCTCTCCCAATTACCACACTGAAGAAGATGCTTGTTTCAGCAATTGGAAGTAGAGTTAAACTGCAAAGTATACTATACAAAGAACAATTGTTATTCTGTACATTCTGTAATGACTTTAAAAAACATATAGCCTCAAGTGCATTTGTGCATAGATCACTTTTCTGTGGCTGCGGCAACGTGCTGGTACTTCTCTCACACACCTGGAGAGACTCACATATACAGGTTACGCACAAGGCCACCTTCCTTAAAGGGGGAGGCTTGGCCGGTAACACATAGGTGCAGTTAGGCTGTGGGTGTGCTAGCCTAGCCTGTTAAAAACATAGTTGTTACTGTCACTGAAAAATAACTACATTCATTCATATAATTATTAAGTGTTTGTTTACCTTGATAGACAGAGAGGGTGCATGGACCGAACATAACGGTGGAAGAAAAGGTCTTGCACAGATATTGTGATGTATCGTATTAGGATTAGGAATCGCCTGTATCGTGATATCATCGTTATTGTGGGCAACCTAGTGTGATCGTATTGTATCACGAGTATGTCTGTGATTCCCACCCCTAGCACGCACATTATAAATTCAAGAGCAGAAGTTAGTAATTCATGCCCCAAAGTAATTTTTTCCCCCATGATACCTGCCAGGCTCTATATAGATGTCATCAGATGATGATAACAAGAACAAAAAACAGGTCAACCATTTGCTCACATTGCTTAAACTGACAAGAAATGTTAGTGACGACATCACCAGAAAAATGTCTCTCTTCTTTTGCCTTCCACTGATGCTGTGTTCACTTTTTGCACAGATAGAACGCAAAGCTAATTTTAGAGGATACAAAATTTGAAGTCAATACAAAGTCACAAGGGGAGACAAAGAGACATGAATTTGCTCTGGACAGGGGTGTATTAATACTTCTGCAGTAGTTTCTTTTAGTAGTAGTGTTTTGCAATTGCAGTTTCAACCAGTGTCATCGCATCGAAGAGATTGGATTCCTGCTGTGAATAACATGTATCACAGGGGCTCATTTTTGACAGTACCATAAAAGTAAGCTGTTGGTAAGAATAAACAAGCAGAGAGAGAAGTTATTGATCTTTGTCGTGCTTTCTTTCTCCGTCCTGTTTATGACAGAATATGAAATTCCAAATGGAACTGCCAGTCACTGGCACTGAGCTGTGACGGTGTTTTAATATTCATGTACCTTCTTGTAATGAGCAAGTCAAGTCAAATGTCAGTGTTTCACAGCAGAGGCACAATCCCACCTGTGATAAGCATCCAAATGGGAGAACACAAACAAACATGAAAAGACATGTTTGTTATGTATGAGTTCCACGGACGGCTTATGCTGGCACCCATGGGAGAAGAGTCTGTGGCTGGAGAGACACAATAACCAGCGGCAGCAGGGAATCGGGTGAGACCTCATAAAAGCTTTGTATCATCGACATCATAAGATTCCCTCCATTTCCAGATGTTGTGGAGATATGGTATCTGCTCTCAACTGTCTGCCTGTCAAAATACAGGAGCGTCTATAATCTGCCGATAAGCCACATTCTCAGCGTCCCCAGACAATCCTATTTTATTCTCTGTACCTTTCAATCATGTCACTTATTGAGTTACAGAAACAAATGGAGCTAGACTAAAGTTCCTTTCCCTTCCTTGTGGATGGCAGAATACTAAAGAGGGCTTTTGGAGCTGCTCCATCACAGCTGGGAGAGCAGGTGGTGGGGAGAAGCCCTGGGGATACTCCAGTGGAGCAGACCTGGCCTGTAGGCAGCCTCAGGTACTGCCGCTGTCTTGCCAAAATGACAGGCACGAAGCGATTTTACATTCCCTCTGATAACTCCATACTTGGGTTATACCAATATGGTGCTTTGCTAATTAATCTGTTTTTCTCCTAAATATCATATGGTCCAGATAGTGGCATTCAATTATGATATAACAAATCAAGTGTTATAAATATTGATTGTAACATTCAGTAGTACTTTACTGCACTGCACATGCAGTAGAAGGAACACCCCAGTATTTTGCACATTTAATCCATTTAAGTCCTGTCTTCATTGCTACTGACAATTTGTGAAAGTGCGCTGTATGTGTTTATTTATTTATTCATTTTGGAACTTTTTAAAGTCATGTAACTTTGAGGTCTTTGCTAACTGGAAAACAATGGCTGTCTGAATGTAGAAATCACGTGTATATAATACATAAAATAGTATATAACACGGCCTCTCCACATATGCTCAAGGCTACACAGCACATACCTGTACTTACATCCACTTCTTGCATGCACAGCTACATTTGAGTCGACGGACTTGAAGACTACATCCACGACACATGTTTGCTTCGTGAGAGCTCGTGTTTCACTGACAGTTCCTTCCCAGTTGTTACTTTACACCAAGTAGATGAAGCCAAGAACAGCTTGTATTCCAGCACTTTTCACAGCTCTGACTGCAGCCTTGACAGTAATTGTATAGTCCATGGTAAGGGCGCAGGACTGGGCTCCTACCTTGAGATGGAAGTAATTCTAATGTCATACCTGCAAAGGTAAAATGACAAGAATTCAATATCAGCGCCATTTTCATGGTCACGAAACTGGTCACTTTCAAAGAGACTGAATAATAGCACATAGGCAACCTGCTATTGTAAAAAAAAGTTGGAATCAGTGTTGGCCTTCTAATCCCATTTTCTATTCATTATTAGATTCTGACAGGTGACTCTATGTTTCAATATCTGAGACCAATCCCCAACTACCCATTTATGAAATACCTAGTACACAAAAACACCAAACACCAGGTTAAACTGATTCATCTGATTCAGTGAGTAGCTTGACTTCTACAATATGGATCTAGTGTTGACATGGGGTTGACACTTTTGTTTTTCAGTGAAATATCTTGACAATTATTGGATGGACTGCTGTGAAATATGCTATTCAAGGTCCCTAGAGAATAAATTCTAATAACTTTGGTGATAGCTACAACCTCTCATCTAGTGCCATAATCAGGTCAAATTTTCAATTTGCTCAATACTTTGGTTAATATCTAAATACCTGCAAAACTAATGACATTCCAATCAGCCACAGCTGTATTTTGTGTTTAATGCTAAATAGTGAATAGCACACAGATTGTGTGGGTGTCTCCAAGTGCACCTGCTATTTTGGTTTATGTAGGTGCAGCAGAGCAAAGTGTAAAAGGGCTAGGTGAGGTGGAATATGAATCAGAAGGAGTGGTGAAATCTGCTCTCAGCCAATCACATCACTGGTCTCATAGCTCTGAAACAGCTGTGCCAATCACAGTGATGCTTGACAAATGGAAAGACACTTCTTCAAGAAATCACATCGTTGGCTGGATTCTGCCGAGCGGCATGATGTAAACACACCGCACCATATGTGTTGTTTTTTTCTTAACAGTTATTAGTGCAATGACAGAAATAAATAATAAAAAAGTTGTTTGGTGAAGCCGTTTATATGATCACATCAGTCTGACGCTTTTTCAGTCTTAATTCTACAGTCTGTGTGTAGAAGTGTGTGTGGTTATTTTGTAACCACCTGGTGGCGTTTGCATGTGATTTAATCAAAGTAAACACGGTGGACGGCCCTGCGTTATGGCACTGCGCTTTGGCGTGGCACTTCTCCAAATGGAGGCTGCAGATTATCAACATCTGTCCTGCTGTCTTCAGATGGCTGCAGGGATTTAATAGGAGGAGAAGCTTTTCATACAGTATAAAGCAGCTGTGGATAACAGATACTGTAAGAATCACTCTTATTCATTTACAGATCATTGCACACCGCTTTGTTGACTTCCTGCTTTAACTCTACTATATTTTGTTTGCTGTTGTTGATAAAATCAACAGATTAACATTAGAAACAGACATTCTGAGATGTCTACTCTCAGCGCAAAGTCTAAGCCAGTTTCATTTATATTTACCAAAATGCCACACAGAAGGGCAAAGCAAATTTCATGGTCAGAAAAATACCAAATAATCGGAGCACTGCTTGCGCTGGTCGTTGCGCTGCCATTAGAGCCCTTGGTTGTGTTGATGTAGTTAGTCTGCTGGGACACTGTGTTTAACAGTAAATGGCGCAATTTTTAGGTAATAACTTCAAAGAAAGACAATTTCATTGAGGTAGGACTTGGCATCCTTTAGACTTTATCAACACTGACTCCACACCTGCTTACTCATTTTTGTTCTTAGTTCTACCACAAAGATCTGTTTCTGATTCTTGTCATTATTTAAGAAAGAAAGAAAGAAAAGAAATGTAACTAAAATGCAGATAGGTGTGATATTAAATGAGAAACCGGTGTGGTAGTAAGGTGTTGGGTCAGCACAAGCCTCCAGAACAGCTTCAATTCTCCTTGGTATAGATCTCAAAGTCTCTGAACTCTGAACTCGTGTTTTGATGATGATGGTGGAGAGCGCTGTGTAACATACCGCTCAGAAATCTCCCATAGGTGTTCAACTGGTTTGAGATCTAGTGACTGTGAAGGCCGTAGCATATGATTCACATCATTTTCATACTCATCAAACCATTCACTGAGCATGTGGCCTGTGGGCGCCCTTTGAATCCTCTTTCAAAGTCACTTAGATCTTTTCCTTTTGCCATCTTGATCCAAAATGAAGGTCAAGCGGGCTCAGCATTTTTGAACATGTCACAGAGCATAAAAGGACAGTAACTGTATCACTGTAACTGCAACATGCGGTACACCTGCATAGAAACATTTGCATCCGTTATGTTTCTCTGTCCATTTATTCGACGAACTGTAGGTTAAAAGCAAAATTCACCTTTATTTTCAGCAGATTGAGGCTGCCATAAACAGTCATAAATGATGAGGTATTATTTTTTTGGTTAAAAAGGCCAAAAAAATCTATCATGCATTTTCCATTTGTTTTTATTTGAGCTGGACATGCTCTAGCTGATCCTGCAACATTATGACTATGACTGGAGACACTAAAAACCCTGCTTACTCATAACATTCTGCATTAAATGCTCCATCATGTTAGACACACTTCCTCCCCTGCTTTAATAGTTATTTTAAAATGATTTTAATAATTATGAAATGATGCTTCTTCTTATTAATGTGGAACTGGTTCTTAATTGGAACCAGTTCTGCATTAATAAACCTGATGAATGAAACCTGACCTTAGACTCAAGACTTTGTGTCATGTTTTGTCAGCCCTAATTCTGTCAACCCAGGTGGCAAATTCCAACTAATGCAAAAAAAATGTTATATGATCTATATTTTCTACTGTTAGTATCATATATGGCAAAGTTCTATCCTGCTGAACAAAACATAAAGCCTGTTTGAATGAAGATAATTTTTACTATACTTTATGTCTTATCTTCCTCAACAGTAAAGAATAAAGCATTTTCATGCAGTTTTAGGCAACCGTGTTGCTTTACATACACTGTGCTCAGCAGACAACTAATATTATTACAGTAGATAAAGAGTTGACATGATTACTTGTTATTGATTCAGTAACTGTTAGGGGTGTAAAGATTATCTGATAAGTACCTGAAAACCGAGTCAGAGATGCAGATATATGCAGTAAAGCATTGATGCACATGGGAAGAAATGATCTTTCTGTATAGATGTCATTACTAATTTAAGAAAGTGACGTTTGCGCTGACGGTAATGTTACTGACAGTAACCCGATGCAAGTGATGCTAGCATTAGCAGCATCGCTCGCGACTTCAAAAGCACCCATGGGACAGAACTACTCCTGGCTGAAGGAAATTACTGAAGCCTCTTTTAAATTTCCAAGGACTTGCCCCTGTATAGACTGATCAATTGATGACACTGACCTGGGAACTGTGGCAAACAATACCCATTTGGGAGTATTTTAGTGAAAAAATCATCTTGTTTGTAACAACTGGCCAAACAGTTGTCCAGTGTATCACTGCTCATGTTTACTGTTGTTGATGTTTACTGTTACTGTAGACATTATTTCCTT
Source organism: Oplegnathus fasciatus (assembly GCA_003416845.1). Classification (NCBI taxonomy): domain Eukaryota; kingdom Metazoa; phylum Chordata; class Actinopteri; order Centrarchiformes; family Oplegnathidae; genus Oplegnathus; species Oplegnathus fasciatus. Next base: position 103,834 of record NTHP01000408.1, on the reverse strand, counting down.
AATTTTGAAAAGTATCGAAGAAAAAAAGAAAATGTTCATTTTTTTATGTAGCTACTCAAAGCTAATGAACTTTAATTTGTGGTTTCTGGAGTGAAATTATAGAATCCTACTGAATATGAGCTGAATCCATATCAAAACGCAGCTGAATCAAATTGTATCAAATTAGCTTTGAATCACACTTTTGTTTCGGACTGTGGACCATGTCTCTGCACAGAATCTTCTGGGAGGAATAGATACTCATCCCTGGTAGCTGGTAAAACTGGATTTTCTACAAACATTTTTTTCAAAAACACACAGATCAGTAACTGAACAAAAATGAGTCTCCTTTCACTGACCTCGTTTCATATTGATTGTATTTTCATTATAATAACTCAAATGGACAATTAACATCATAGGCAGATTATGAGCATGGCTGTATGTAGAGCTCCCTCCCTGGCACTGTGCTTATCACATAAACACACGTTTGGAGAGGAGATCTGCACCTCAACATCAAAGCCAGTCACATATGATAACTTCATGTCAACCATTTCATCGTTATTGTCCTTTGAATTATGATTATCTATTGTCTCTTTGAAGGTTGTCTGCATTATTCAGTCCTTGATATGTTCTGTTCCTCGTACGTATGCTGTACAGTGAGGCGAAATTCAGAGTGAAATATTCACCACCTTTTTTCCCCCTCTTGTGTCTTAAGTGTTTTTCCAGCTCAGAGTACATTCTGTACTAGGAGTGAACATAGTTAGAATCATCATCTGACACAGTAAAAGCCTCCGTCTCAAAACATTTATCCCAAATAACAAAGAAAATGGATTGTTATGGGACATTACATGAATTATAGTCTTTCAGTGCAGTACAACATGATTTCCTTCTACACCCACCTTGTCATAATCAACTGCAAAACATCAAGTTTTGATGTTGGAAATGATGATAATCTTGAAATAATGATCTATCTTTGTCATCAGGACAATAGAGTGTGTCTCCAACATTGTACAGAGAATGTTATTTGAGGTTAGGATTAGAGACACGCAATTAAACTTGTCATGCTGCACACTGCTGGGGTCTTGCATATGATCATTTTCGCTCCTGCTGATGCATTCACTTTACAGTGGCACTACCATTACCGGCATAATTGCATCTTCAAACCGCCCAGAGATGCGCCCTTGTTGCAAAATCCATTAGCACACCACAACACTCTGCCCCTGGGACGAAGACGGGGGTTTCCAACAAGGCTTGATATCACTCTGTGAGAGTGAATAAAACATGGACACTTTCCTCCTCATAGCCTGCCCTTCATTGATTGTCTCGCTGAGACAAGGAAAAGAATGACTCACTTGCGTTCAAAAGGCTTTGTAAAATGAAATATTACCACGCCTTGTGCGTGTCTCAGTGCTAAAAAGTTTTGAGAGCATATTTAGCAACTGTGAGACTGTGATGTTTTTGACATCTGTTTGTCACAGCAGCTACTGGAAGGAGTTTGACTTAAGACCCACAACCTCACAATACCGTTCTCTATTCAAAAATAATATTTTATTTTCATTCTTTACTCCATATTTTGCTTTCAATTATGTGATACTCAAACAACCTCTCTCAATGCACCATGAAGAGCATTTCTCTGTTTTCTCATGCAGGTCTCTGGAGAAAGCCACTGCTTGATTTCTTGTCTCGAGTCTTTTCCAGCTCCATCCCACACTGCCCTATATTGTCTGTTATGTAATGCTTACACACCACCTGAGGGCAACAGTTCTCCCAGCGACTAGGGAAATCTCATAAACAACCACTCTCATTTTTATTTTGCATTAAGCTTGATATTAACTTCTTTACACACTGTTTCAAACTTGAGACATAAGAGTTAAAACTTTATAAAAGGAGAAATGAGTTCTGGAATATTACAAGAGCTTGTGCACAATATATGAAACTCCAATAAGACAAAATATAATTCACAGTGCACACCACACACTGTGTGCAGGAAATTAAAGTAGTCCTTTCCACAATTACAGCACACTGAGGCAGTGAAAGAGTGAAAGTCATCTGTGCAGTCTCAAAACCATTACAAAGTTTACAGTGTATCTGACACTTCAAGGAAAAAGACAATAACCTGCAGAAGCCTTTATACAAGCTATAGGCCAGTGGTGAAACATTTATGAAGAGTTTGCAAGAAAAGTTTGCCACTGATGCAAGCTTCTGGCAATAACTGTGTTGATTTCCAACAGATAACGAATGGTCACATATAGAAATATTGGTAAAATTGCCACATAAAAAGCACACTTTAACACAACGTTGGATATATCAGGCTTTACACCAATATGGGGAAACCGTAGATTTTCTCCAGGCAGAGGTGACCCTGGCTTTAGATCCTGGGCAGACAGAGGGCTTAGCAAAGTTATGGATATGTATAATGACAATGATCTACTTTATAGTTTTGAAGATTTGCAAAAAAATGACAATATCCCTCCAAAATACTTCTTCAAGTACCTACGAATTAAGAGTTACATTTTAACAGCACTTAAACAGTCCCTTTGTAGATCTCCTCTGTCTAGCCTTGAACAGGCCATACTAGATCATCTTCAAGGTCGTGGCCAGGTTTCCCTTTTGTATAAAATTATTATAGATAATATAAAGAATCCTCGAACGACAATAGATTGGCTTGGTCTAGCGACTTAGATGTAGAAATCTCTGAAGATGACAGGAAGAGAGTTTGCCAGAATGCACAAAGCCAGGCTATCAACACTGTATTTAAACTGATACAATTTAAATGGATCATGTGTACATACATAACTCCCTTGCTGTTACATCGTTCTGATAATAATAATCCTGATTTATGTATTAAATATGGCCTAGAAGAAGGCACATTATTCCAGTGTCTTTGGAGCTGCGAAAAAAAAANAAAAAAAAAAAAAAAATCTGGGAAAAGGTCATACAAACTATATCTGATATTATCTTTACTGGGTTGCCTGCCTGCCCTCAGGTATTTATCCTTGGACTACTTCCATCTGAATTAAGACTGTCAGGTGCAAATAAAAAGGTAGCCATTTCATTCTCACTTCAGGCTAAACACTGTATTGCAACTGCCTGGAAAAACACTGAGGCACCTACAGTTGGACGTTTAAGTCTTTCCAACTGTTTAGCCATGGAACAACTGACTTATGCCACCAAGGGGAAAATACAGAGCTTTTTTAAAATATGGGGACAATTTATTAAATATCTTGAATGTCACTTATCAAGATGTTTGCGGAGTACTTGAAAAAAGAGAATGTTGTAATGTATAAAGATAATGTAATATTATTCAGTGTAACAGCTACCCAAGAATTGCAGGTTTTTTTTTCTTTCTTTTGTGTGTGTGTGTGTGTGTAGACCTTTATACTGTTTATGTATCTGTTGTGTTATTTCTGAAAAACCCAATAAATATCTTTTTCAAAAAATGAAAGGTAATTCTCAGCCATGCTAGAGGCAAGGTGGTCCCGAGTGAAATATCTCAGCAACTATTGGATAGATTGCCTTGACATTTGTCTTCCCCACAGAATATATTATAATAACTTTGTTGATCCCATAATTTTTCCTCTAGCCCCATCATCAGGTCAAGTAAACTTTGGTTTATTCCCATCAGCCTTTGCAATACTTTGTGTTTAGTGCTAATTAGCAATTGTTAGCACAAAACATCAGCATGTTAACATCATCATTGTGAGCATGTTAGCATGCTGATTCTAGCATTAGGTCAATGTCGCAGTGACTAAGTACAGCAACTTAAACCATAAGTCGACTTTCAGGTAATATGAGGAAATGTTGACATGTGTCACAGTTTATAATAGAACTGGTGTAGTATCAGGTGAAAAATAATAAGAAATTTTATCTATAAAATATCTTTGATACAAAAAATGTTGCTCAGTGTGTCCTGAAATAAGAAAAAACAACAACAAACTGGGTAACTGTTTTTTCATGGTCTATGTCCAGCGCAATAACTTAAGACTTACAGGACATTTAAATCTATCTGACAATCTTGTGTCTTTGAAATAAAGTGCACACATTGGTGCATTAAAGGTCCAATCTCTAGTTTGTGCATGTTCTTGCCTTCAGCATTTGCGTTACCTTACGCAAATAGAGAACTATAGTTAAGATATTATAAGATATTATATTATTGTTTTTAATTAATGCAGTCATACATTTGCCAGTATACCTTATATAACACGAAATAGAAAAACAACAAGAGTAGCAGTCATTTAATGCAATGTGCTAACAAGAACCTTGCTGCAAACATTCACCACAATGTCACCATTTGCATGTGGAAATGTGAACCAGGGGTGTTTGTCACATATGAGTTGTAATATAGACCTGTGTGTGACACTGTAGTTATTTGTTGATGTGTTAAATACTGTATACCTTTTGAGTTGCATTACAGAATAAATTGATAGCACTGTAACACAACACAAGACCACTGAATGGCATGGGACATGGGTTAATTAATTGATTGTATTAATATATTGTTTTTAGATTTGGTGGCTAGACAGGACATATGTCCTCTTGGAATATGTATTTGTTTGTGTTTGTGGTACTATCTATCTATCTATCTATCTATCTATCTATCTATCATCACAGCATCATAATTATTAAATATATAGGGTCAGAAATGCGTTGTGGACAGTAAACCACATGAAGAAGAAAGTTGCAAACTGTAACTTTAACTCTGAACATGTGAACTTATACTGGTCTGTGTCTCATCTGGGATTTGGTGGGACAGTGTGAATGTGTGATATTTATGAATTCCAGTCAGCTGTTTGGCCTCTGGTGGGCCTCCAGTCTTTAATTGACCTCTGTCATGAGTCAAGTATCCGCAGCACTTTGGCTGCTGCACGCAGCCATCTTCACCACTGGACTGGAGAATTCAATTAGTCAAGCTTCCTCTTGCCCACTAACACTGGCTGCATCAGGGAAGAGTTTCCTCTCCCTGGGAGTTTGCTATTTGCAACACCGCACATTATTTACAATCACAAATGTGCACAATGAATTCAGAAAGTCAAGGAGGGACATGCATCAGTATACTAAAACGCATTTACAATTCCTGGCTCCCTGCAGTCCACTGCACTCTCCCACCCATACAGAATTAAATATACAAGCAATTTACCCATGGTGCTGTAATTTCTCTCTGCACTATGTCGGTTTGGTTGAAAACAGAAAGTGGCACTGCAACAGCAAGAGCTCAAGGGAACAGAGTTTGAAAATTTCCAGTCATTGAGCAATTCCATTCACTCAGGTGATTGTTCAATTTTCAAAAAAAGAGCACACTGAAAAAAAGTCCTGATTATTTCAGAAAGTGGATACAGCAAAATGTCTTGTAAGTAATTACTATTCAATACTGAGATGACACAATGACTCCTGCATGGAGGGACAGTGCAGTTAGCTGAATTTTCTACAGAATCCATCTATTCCTGCGAAAAATAAATAAATGCAAGAGTGTCCATATGGCCTCTTGGCTGTTAAGTTACTGAGTAGACACACATAGACACACACACACAACTGTAGCTCCGTCTGCCTTGCTGAGAGAACCCACCGCTCCAGGAACAGCTGTTTGCTGGTGTCCCTCGTGGCCTTCAGCCAAGCGAAATGTGTGTGTCAGCCCACGACCACACAAACCCACCTAGCACGGTGAGGCGCGCTCTGCACAAATGAGAAAATAAATGAAATGAAGAAGTGTATTCAACACTTAATGTGCCTCCCAAGAGCACGGCAGCTACAGACTCTTAAAACATTTAATGAAGGAATGTTAGAAGAGAAAAGAAAGAAGGATTGTTAGAGGGAGCTTCTGGTCGAGGAGAATGGAGCCCAACTGTAAACATGGTTAAAAAACAAAGGATTATGAGGAAATGAGCTGCTCGCATGACAGCATAAATCAGTGGGAGGCATTCTCCTCTAATGGAAAGCTGGGGCCCATACGGAGAACCTTATCAATCATAGAGATAGAGCTGCCACCATATTGACTATGCACCAAACAAACAATATCTAAGATGAGGTCTAAGTGCTATTCCCAATACGGGCCACATTGTAGATCATTCCTCTGCCAACGTCACCTGGGAGCACATGAATTATTGAGAATGCATATATGTGTGCGTGCAGAGCATGGTCCCTTTGAAAAGCACGAGGAGCTTTCCTCTGCTGCCGGATTACAGCAGCAACCACCACTAAAGGTCACATTCATTGTAAAATATCAGAGACTGGAACATCTCTTAATAGAGGCTAATTTTACAAAGCTATGCAAAGTGTGTGGGAGACTATTTGCAGAAATTTGGAATATATGCTAATGACATTTGTATAATTCAAAAGTGCTCCTATTATGACCAGCACACACTGGCTCAGACCCAAAATGTGAGAAATGAAAGTGACTGTGTTTTGTTTATGAGTCATACATTTGGCTCTCTTATATTTCTGTGATATGTACAGTATCTGCCTTTTATTTGTATTTTTTTGAAAGTTACTAAGCAACATCATGGGGCAAAAAGAAATAAGTTCGTGAAATAAAATTCAATTTGTTCCATAAATTTCACAGATTTAATTCAATTTTAATGCAACGTCTTATTCTGTAAAACAGGCCTGCAAGTTCATTTAGAAAATTTCTTACCTTTGTAGGATTTTTACAAGCTTACAAACCCTACTTTTCATTCATAGTGAGTCTTTAAACTAGGCTTATGAATTCAGTATCTTCAGAAGGTTGAATCCCCTATATCTACTGTTTAAAGAACATCCACACATGCTGCGTGTGCAGTAACTAAACTGTGAGACTTTGGGGAAGCAGTCAGAAGCATGATTTGGATCTCTGTTCTCTTTCTGGCTGACCTGGTTTGGTCGGGAGTCATGTGCACCACAAAGCATGGTATTCACTGCTTAATTTAGCAATCACAGTGCAGTGGAAGACTCTCCGAAGAATTGTGAGCAGCGTCTGTCTGGTTTTAAGATTAGATCTAAGGATGATAATATGCACAAGTTCTGGTCTTCCCATTGGACTGTTATCACCAAGATACATCCACTACCCGCCAAGTGTGCATGGGGTGACTGGGTTAAAATTTTTGTTGTATGATACAGTAACATCATGGCCTGATTAACCTGGTAACCTGCAGTGATTGCCCTGCGCCCACCAGTGCATTGAAAGTGGGACCTGGCAGCCCCTGTAGGTCTGGAGCCCTCTTTACTTGTTTGATGATCCAGCCTTGAGTGACGTGAATCCACCCTCAGATGCTCTGACATTGTTCTACATCAAAATTGTCTGATTTCCAACTTGTGTTCCAGTAGCTGAAGTGTTCTAATTTACATTTTTCATGCACCCATTTCCTCTCAACCTGCATTGTCAACTTTTGCTTCAGTTAGCAATTTCCTGTATTTCCCAGAATGGCTTTTAACGCCCTCCAACAAAAGACTTCTCTGCGCTGTAAACATGTAGGTGGAGAAAGCGACAGCAGCAGTGCACTGAGTCTGAGAAAAACAGAGAGAGACAGAGAAAGAACAATGCTGTGGAGCTGTATGACTATTAAACACTAGCACAAAATGGTGAGTCTCGAAAGACGCCCTGCCTGTTTTATTCTCAGGGCTGACACCAAAACCTCATATTAACTCTTTATGTTTTTGATTGCTTGCTGCTATCAAACACCATTGTAACTATGATGTAAATACAGTACATGGACAAAAGTATATGGACACCCAAACATTACACCCATATGTGATTGTTGAACACGTCATTTCAAGACCATGGGCATTGACATGCTGCTACAGTGTAACAGCCTCCACTCCAATGGGGAGGCAACATTTTGGAAGCTGGCTGCAGGGATTTGCTGCCACTCAGCCACAAGTGCATCAGTGTGGTTGGCCACTGATGTTGGATTAGAGCGCCTGGTGTGCAGTCAGCATTTCAGTTCATCCCAAAGGTGTAAGATAGGTTTGAGGTCTGTGAGGCCATTCAAGTTTATCCACATCAATTTAGAAAAACCTTGCTTTGTGCATGAGGGTGTTGTCATGCATGCATTGTCAAACAGGGACGGGCTTTCCCCAAACTGTTACTACAAAGTTGGAAGCACACTATTTTCTAAAATATCATTGCTGTAATTGAAACTAAGGGGCCTAGCCCAAACCATGCCAAACAGCCCCAGAACAAACGTACACTATATACTTTTGGCCATAAAGCGTATCCTTACGTGATGAAATACCACCTGTGTAGCCATGTTCTACAGCATCAAGGAAAGTATAATAAAACAGTCAGTGCACTGACCTGTACAGTTCCTGAAAACACGTAAAACATCACAGCAACACAAAAGAATTGTACATGAAAACTTGTTAATTGTTGCAAAGCAAAGATGGATGCCAACAAGAGCCCTGTCCCCAGCTGCAACCAATCACAGAATCTCACACACTCTGCTGGATACTGTCATTGGGTCATGAGGTTAATGATTTTGCGCTTTGTCAAATCAGATTTATTATCTGAGCATGGATTAATTTGTCAGTATTGTGCGGTCCATTAAGGCACTACCAAGCAAAGCCTTAATTAGCAGGACGTTAATTGCAGTGATTACCAGCCTCCTCTTGAGGCGTTGTGAATGGGCGGAGGAGCAGAAATCGCCACCAACTTTTGGGAGTGACGCAAATTAAGCGTGGTGTTCAGAGAAGTCACACACTGCGACAGTATGTGGAGCCTCGCACCCTTCGTGTTTCCTCCAAGATGTGATTTCCTTAATCTCTTTGGATAGCCTGAACAAAATTACTGAGTGATTGCTCAAGTGTTGTTCACATAGATAATGTTCTGTGTGGAAAATCGCAACAAATTAAATTATTCCTACTGAGGGAGTATTGTATTGGAGGGCTAGAAGCAAGCGCAGCTACAATCTCATGGAAGAGACACAAAGACAACCCAAAAACACAGTCAGCTCTGTAGGCTGTGTGAGTGTTTGTTTGTCTGTGACACTGATATGCATACGCAATCAGATGAAAGACTAGAAGGCTGCTTTTGGACTTGAGGGCAGCGGTAAGATACAGGAGCCAGAAGCACGTTACCTTATCTCAACCTCTGCTCAGTGTCGTCTTTCTGCGGGCTGTTCCCATATGGTAATGCTTCTCGGTCCCAACATTTTGCAGGTAAAGCTGAAAACACAATCTGCATTTTACTATTTTCATACCGATACAGCCCTAGTGAGACAAAACTTGATTCAGAAATTCAGCAGCGGCTTTAGTAGTGGCGTCGATAAAGGAATAACATCAGATTCCTGCTGGTTGAGAGAATGAATCTGGGTCAGGGCAAGAACTTGAAAACTGGACAGGAGTTAGGATTAAATTATATTTAAAGGATATGTTTGGATTTTTTCAAGTCTACCTTAGTACAATACTCGCATGCCATGAGCATGTTTAAAGAGTTATTAATCATTCCTCCTGTCCTCTTGTCAACTGAACTTTGGGATGCATTTTTGCAAGCAATAACTGGATTTTGTCTCATTTCTTTTACAGTGTAGTCATGCTAGGAAGGGATTGCTTCGTGGTGAAGGTACACTAATTCATTCTTTTGGCCACTTTGGGGCGGTGGAACAAACAGAAAACATGACATTGGACAACAGCAAATCTGTTAGCAAACAGTTGGCTATTTACAGATCCAGCGGACATGGAGCAACATTAGCATTTATTTTGAGACATGTTTCTGGCTACCTGACAAATTTAAGTCCAACATTCACTCTCCTTTCAGCTTTGGTTTGGTGTCCATCAACAACTGAAAAATATCTGGCTTTTTAGCTGCTGGATGTTCAAATTTCTTCGCCAGCTAGTTTCTAAATTTTGTCTGTCTGCTGTTTTTTGCTTGACTATTCACATCACACATTCATTTGATCCATTGTTAACATAAAAAAATATTAGTGCAGATTTAAGATTCACTTAAAGCTGCAAAAACTGAAAAAAACCTATCCATAAACGCTGCTTGCTTGGGTAGAGGATCTGTTATACTCATCATCACAAATAATTACTTGGGACTGAAACAGGAACAGGAGTGAAAGTGATTGAATGGGAAGTCATGGGACTAGGTGGGAATGTGAAGAATTAAATTGGAACCAGGCAAGGTTGGAAGAATACTTCACTCCCATGTCACCCCCTTGTTGCCATTACCTAACACTGTCATAACATTTCTTGAACTCTGAAATGCTGATTACTAGTTGTAGGCACAACATTTCTAAGAACATTCCTCCACCATGAATGTGATAGTAACAAATATTTGATAACATTCATCATAGCCTGTTCATCATGGAAAGGTCAACTTATGGTTAATTTAGGGAAAATTTACCTATTTGTTAAACTAATGTTCTGTTCAGGTTTTAGTCAGTTTTAGTTAGTTTGTAACTGAACCTGTGTTGTCAGGAGTTTGACCTTCACACCATTCCAGTTAACCACGCCATTTTCTTAGCAAACAGCTTCCTTTTTCTGGTCATGTCTCTCACATAATGCTTTCATGCTGGGAAGCCATATTTCTCACTTTTGTGTACCATTCACAGTTCCCCTAAAAGAGTCTTTTAGGTGTCAGAGACAAAAATGTGTGTTTGGATGTACATGTGTGATAATCTAGTAGGGCAGAGCGGTGGGCTGCCTAAAAAAGCCTGACCAATCAGTATCTTTTTTTGTTTCATTTTGAAGTGAGAGCTGCTAGTCTTTAGCTTGAATCCCAGCTTATGTGGGATACATATTGATTCAGGCCTTGTGAAGCCATCCATTTTACACCAATGGGCTTGGGTGCCCTCAGCTTCAGCTTCTAAGCTTGCTGCTTGTATTTCAGCAATTGATAGCTATCACGTGAGACAAATCGATTGCGGACAAACGTTATGGAATATAATTAATGGCTTTGAGTGCAGCCAACAGTTAACTATAATTAAGCAGGCTTATTTGTAGACTGAAGGCTGGTGTGCTCACAATCCCCTGAGATAAGTGGAGATGGATGTGTGTAGGTGGTGGGGGGTAGATGCAGCACAGGGAGTCAGGTTTTTCCGCAGTGGAAAACATGTCAGTTACATTTAATTGACAGGATGCATGTTTGAGTGCACACTTGCAGTTGCTTTCCCTACAGATGTGCCCTGTAAGTGTGTTTAATTGTTTTGCTATCCTTGTGAAAACTAATGTTAGTTTTCGAACTTTGGAGTGATGACATGAGGTCGCTCAACCATTTCAAGCGGCCAGCTATGGATAATCTTTACAATTAAAGGTACCCTGTGAACTGTTTGTCCACAGTGTGGCGCTGCAGAGCAATGTTTCGATGGGTGTGTCCCTGTATCACTTACAGTATATCTCGTGTTCTGCTAGGGCACGAATGGGGAGGATTCATATGCATGCCAACAGCACGGAGGTGACGTAATGCACATTTCTGCCGACTGCATACCAACGGTTGGTGGCCATAATGTGTTGCAATGTGACAATGGAGAAGAAAAAGGAGATGACGAAGACTAAATGGCTTTAAATAAACAATGGAGGTTTTAAAACATTTAAAAAGAGGCTTTGCAAATGTTTTATGAGGTAAGTAAATAATTCTATATGTTCGTTAGGCACGGTGAAGGACAGCATATTTTGGGTCAACTTATTTGAAGTTTGACAAAAAATCAGGGCAGTATGATCCCACTAAGGGGCCACTTAGGGGCAACGCAACAAGCTCTAATCACAACACCGACATAATATCTAAGTTGATATGATAAACATATTAGCAGACAGTTGCCTATTTACACATCCAACAGATACAAAGCAACATTACTGTATCATTTATTTGGAGTCACATTTCTGGCAACCTGACAAATAATCATCTTCCGTTTAGCTGTGTTTTGGTCTCCTGCCAGCTCCTAAATAAAATATCTTGCTCTTTAGCTGCTAAATACTCAACATGTGTGTTGTTTGGTGCTGGGTAGGTAGTATACAGTGAGTTTATCAGAGCTTTTTTGCTGAAATCCCCTGGTTTTGTTGCAGGGAATGAGTTAGATAAGAATGGTGAAAATGACGGTTGTGGGCCAAAAAAAACAAAACATAAAAGACCCTAAATGCTTTATAGAGATGAGGGTAACTGCAGAGTTGGGTGATCATTATGGTTTGTCAGTACAAAAGACATGCAGACAGTACACACAGTCATTTTTTCCCCGTAAACATATTGATTAGTGCAGCCGACAACTAAGTCTCAAAATTGCTCTAAACAAAAGTGCATGATTACAAAAAACTTTTCTTGCTGAGAAATCTCTTCTAATGCCCCTCTGAGTAGTCAAGCAGATGGTGCCACACACAATGTCCCTCTTGAGTACAGCGAACGGGCTGGTGAGGCTCATCCACAGGGAGCGCTCGCTGTGTCTTTTGTTTGAATGGCAGACCACTCCAGAACACAGGATTAAAACGTTGCATGCTGCAGGTTGATGATTAGCTGCTACAGAGCGCAGTTGTACCAAAGCCATCAGCCATAGTCAAGTACTTTGATCAGTCTTTGCTTTACCTCATGTCCAGTGCTGGAGGATTGATTCTCTGTGTTGATTAATATATAATATGATAAAAAAAAATACCCATGCATAAACCCACATACCTGTAATTGTGGAGAAACAATGCATTCACAGGGTCTCTCTTGCATAAATGCTGTTTTTGCCAGTGTATTAACATGAGCAGAGTCACAAAATGTCCCACATTAGCCAAGTGGGGTGGAGAGAAGATGGCGCCGGGCATGGCTGCCGTGTCTCGAGCTCCACCTCAACTTTTTTTTTCATGTTTTATTTTGTTATTTACATCTATCTTTTTCACAACATGTAAAACACAAGAACATTAACTTTTTAATATGAAAGTATTAAGTAATAGTAAAGTATAGTTTATTGATAAAATAACATTTCAAATTTCATGGCTCTGGCTGAATTCTTTGTTATACAGTGGCAAAGGCCACTGAGACTCATGGGTACGGATTTCTCAGAAAGTAAGTTTATATATTTGTAACTGGTGGCAGTAACTTAACCCTAAAGTAAATTATCCAGGAGACGAGCCCATGTGTCTGTGTTAAGACACATAATAATTTCATTGCATAATTGCCAGAAAATATTTAACGAAACCAGCTGCAAAATATCATCAAAAATGCTCGTGTGATGAACCCTCAAAACAGTCATCAGCTCATGTTTTAACAGCAAGGATAAAACTGATGAATGTTTTGAATTCCAAACAACATTCACAGTTAAAGTCAGTTCCACATCCACTTCACAACATAAAAAAGGTCTGTATTTTGCTCTCCATATCAGTACAGCAGACATGAAGGGTTTATTGGGTGAGGAGAGAAAAATGTGTTGAATGTAAAAGTGAATTTCACCACTTTGAGCTGCATATTATACTGTATGCCTTTATTTTACATGATACTTTGATAGCGTTTTTAGCAGAGAGAACCCACCGAGAAGCTGATCGCATCATCAAAGTTTTACAGTGTAAGTGTTTCTTTCTGCTGTGCATTGACCCTGAGTAACAGCCCCTGCAAACATCTGACACAACTTTTGTTTTGACTTCTGCTGTTTCTTTCAGCTAACGTGGAGAGATACCCTGATGTGTGTTCTGTCAGCTTGTCTGCTGCTTACCTTCTGTGCGGCGTTCGCCTGGGAAAGACCAAACAGTAATCTACAAAAGCACACTGTGGCGAACTGTCAGGGTTGAAGCTTGTCCTGCTATCCTCCCCTCTGTATCAAAAAGCTTCACTTCTCTCTTTGATGTGCCGGCACCTCGGTGCTGCTGGGTATGATGCCCCCAGCCTTTCTTTGCATTCATCCCCTGTCAGTCCAGCTGACATCAGTCAAGAGTCTGCATAAATGAATGCTCTCCAGTCTGCATGAAATGGTTTTGTCACTCAAGAAGAACACTCAGCACTCCAAACATACGGCTGCAAAACAGAGGTCGGATATTGATGTGGGTGTTTTGGAGACATGCATGACATGCATACATGGTGAGACAAAGTCCAGATGTTTTTTTTTATGGCTTGCGCAGTCCTAGGACAACTGTTTCAGTGTGAATCCAACTTGACCTTTAATTTTTATTTTTACAGAAGTTACTGTTAATTTTCTGCTAATCAGTAGCACGCCACTCTCCTCTACTCTTGCTCTACTCTCGCTCCTGTCGTCTGCCTTCTGACAGGCTCATATTAGATAAGACCCGCCTTCTTGAAGCTTGGTAACTAATCAAAAATGACAAATAATAACTTGTGACTGTGACAATACTACTACTGGACTGAAATTCTACTTTGAAGAGGCCAAGATGTCCTGCCTTTTAGTCCCTTATAAAGGGACTCCACGCCCCCTGTTTGTAACGCAGGCTGTTATAAATGTGTCTCCAAACCCAAGCCAAGATTAAGAAAAGGATGTATAACCTCTGGTGACATCATTAGCAGGGGCTGTACATCACTGGGGTTATTTTTTCAAATTTAACAAATTTCCTTCAGAGCCACGGAATACATAACACAACTGTTTTTTTGAGTGGTACTCCCCATGAAGTGCCTTTTTAAAATGGATATCCAACCAGAATAATGTTATATTGTAACTCATGCCAGCAATTGACAGCTCTTGCCATGCAATATTAAGTCTGCATGCTTCAATCCAAACAAACACTACAGCAGGGGCTACATGCATACTGTCCGTGTATATGCACAAAGCAGTAACATGCCCATACAGTTGTAATTAAGTTGTGTTCTATGGTTTGCATATCATTCATCATACACTTTCTTCAAAAACCTACAGCTATAGTAGCTCATTGATTGATGAAGGTCAAATTTATGATCTGATGTTTTTCCCATTCTGCTATGAATACATGTATTGAGTAACAATATGTAAACCTATTCACTCACTAGAGTAAAATCATATTGACAAGGATGTCAAAACACACACACATCTACAAATAATATGGAACTCTGTTGAGACACTGGTAAGGCCTATGATGTGCTGAAAAGATTAAGGATCCAAATAAAGTGTTGTTTAAAGGTCCTCTGTGGTTTTCGTCTTCTCTTTGCCCCATTTCTTCATCACACTCTGCTTAGCTGAGTCATAAGTCGGTACACATCGTGGAGGCAAGGAAGTACACACGCATTCTCACAGCACATTCTTTTTTTTCCTTTCGACAAATACCACCTTCTGTATGAGAAGTGGTGCATTAATTTAAACACCAGACCCTTGATGGTTTTACTGACTAGTTCTTGCTCCTTGGTTTAAGTACAACACCCGTATTGTTTGATTGGTTGTATTGACATTTAAAATGAGTTCTCAAAGCAAGGAGAGAAGCGGAGAGCATTTTCATAGTGCAGTTCAGCAGATGTTAGAAATGCTGTCTGCACTATGTTTGGTGGGGAGGGCAAATATCTTGCGCCTGGTCCATTTGAGTCCGAAAATATTTACTCATGACAATCACAGGTCAAGATGGCATTTTGGCTGTTTGTCTAAAGCTACGTCACATCCGACCAGATTCTCCCACTTAACTAGAATTAGCTGTATGTGTTTATCTAGCTCCCCTTGTGTTATCATCCAGAAGGCTGTCATTTGTCTGATAAGAGCACAGGATTGCTTCTAGATCCGAGTAAATGGCCTCCTCTGTCTTCTTTAAATCCTTTGCTTGATTATTGCCATGTGGTCAAGAGGGTGTCCCTGCAAAGGTCACTTCACAAATCAGAAAAACGTTGACAATACATAGAAGACTGAAATCTACATTTACATTTTCATTCATTTACAAACGGATTCCAGGTTTGGAAGATGAATTAGCAGATTATCTGCATATTATGGGATTAGGGAGAGATGCGTTCTTTTACAAGTCAGTGACAGACAAGTGATGCCACATGGCCAAATGCAGCTGCAAAGGTCAATAGTGTGTTTACATGGAAGCTGAAGGAAATACCTCCTATGTATCTACATCAGTTATTAGCCTTGCTGCCCACCTAATTAAGTAGCGAGCATGGTAATCAATCACAGGCCAAATTGGATTTGGATTGGATTTCTGTGGTCTCTGCAGTGAGCAGCGGATTGTCCAAAGCTGGAGGTTTGACTTTGACTATGACATTCCAAGTCAGCTCAGGCAGAAATTAGTCACACGCTGCAGGACAATGGTGAGATAAGTAGGAGTGTAATGACACATGGGGGACAGGTTTTCCAGCTAAAGTAATGCCAAATATCTCCTGAAATATCACCACTAAGGTTGAGGGAACATGTTTTTTTGTGAATATACTGTGTATTCACTTTATTCTTTTATTAATACAACATTTTGGCAACAGAACAGAAAAAGGATGCAAAAAGATTTTTGAAAAGTAAAGTAAGGGTGATTAATGGTGCACCATTACATCTAAAAGCTTCAGCACATATACAGCATAAAGAATGCAGTAATTACTGTATATATTGCCGGCTGTATGGAATAACTCTCTGTTAATGAGACCTCAGTGATTTCCCAACCACACACAGCCAGCAGGACTGTTCCAAAACCTTTCACAACGCTAACTGTAGAACGTATTGATTTTGGGTCTCTTTTCTAATAAGAGTCGGAAACATTTTAATGATGGGAAAGGCATTTGGGATGCTTTATGGAATGAAAAACCCTCACAAATGTGAAATACAATCAATGCAGCAAAAAATAAATCCCAACCTCATGACTTTCAATTAACCGTGTTTCTCTAACAAATTGAGCGAACGTCAGCAGGTGCGAACGCCAGAAGGATACAACTGACTCCAACTTCAGCTTCCAATAAAGTAGCCAAAATGCAGACTAACCTGCAAAACGTCCAAGCATTAAGCCTTCCTCCATCTGTTTCAGTGTTAAAATTTCTGCTGGATGAATATTGCTTAATTTGTTTAGTCTACAAATCATTTGTTAGTGTAAAACTCAGCAGCCCTGGAGTAACAGCCAAGCCAAACTCAACAAGTCATCCAAAGTAAGTGACAAAACACATTTGTAACTGCCTTCCAAACTGACCCATAATGATATATAAGTGTTTTTGGATCAGATGTACCTGACCAAGAAAGCAAATACACACGTATTTCCCAAAATGTCAAGCTATTCCTTTAAAGTTTGGTTAGGTTTAAGCAACTACTCAAGTAAGTACTTTGAGTACTTTCAATAGTAAAAGAGTCCTCCAGCAATTTAGCATTGCACTCCTGTAACACTGTCGCACTCACAATGGACGGTTAAAAAAGGATCAAAATCGATGCAGCAGAACCAGAAATATTGTCTTTTTTATTCCACGGATTCTTCATGCCCGTGATTTAACTTTTCCAATAGGTCAGGTTGTAGATTTGTTATGCAAGTAGCAGCTAATGTAGCTGCTACCCTCAACCAGAGATGAAGAGCAGGCTACAGAGGCCTGGTAACCTCACTTCATTTTCTTCAGACCCGACAGTGTCACTTGAGCCAATTTATAAGACTTCCCTCCCTCTGGAGCCATAAAAGGCTTTATACAGCTTTTTCCAGATATGTAGTAGTACTCCCCAATACCTGTATACAGACTTTAATGTGTAAAATCCCCTTTAATGTTAGGGAAAGATCATGGTCATATAAAAAAGCGACTGATGCTGTCATTTTCTCGGGAGAAGAGTCTTGCCAAACCACTTACAGCTCCTTTATGTCTTTGACAAGTGGAAGATGCAACATTCAAATTCAGCTCTTTACTTCATGATGTAATTCTTAACTTGAGATTCATGGAAAAGCAGTAACTGATTGAGTCCCTGAAGGGGGACAACAAAACACCTCAAACGGTGCAAATACAAAAACAATCGCCGCAATTTGTTTGAGATTGAAATTGAAATATGAAGCATATTATTGAGGCAACAGTATGTGGTTGTGCGAAGCTGAGATTGGTGATGACTTTTTCCATCCGCTCTGTCCGTTTGCTTGAAACGAGCGGATAAAATCAGATGGATTGAGGACCAGAAACACAGGCTGGGCTGGCAAAGTCAACATTTGAATCTTTTATTTATATCCACATGGAAACAATAACCTGCCAGCACACACACACAAACATAAACACACAGCTGTTTTGCATACTGTTGAATACTGAGAAACAGGCTGAAAACCTCAAACACAGCTGCTGAATGAATATTAACTCACCTTGTGTAGTGTGTCAGTCTTCATGCAGTGCCTGGTCTGTGTTCAGGTTTCAGATGTCACTCAGTAGGAATCCCCCCTTTGGTTTTGATCCATATCTGTGGCAGGTGTCACTCAATATTCCTCAGTGCCTCCCCGGGCTTCTCTTTTCTTTTTTCGTTTTTTGTGATGATTATTTCAAAGATTCTCAGTTTCCACTGATGATAACTGAGAAAACAGGAGCTTTGTTGAGATGAAAGAGGGTAGTATTACAGTGTCAGAACATTTTCAAAACATACCGGTACCCTCATATCTTCAATACACATGTGCTATTTTGTTTGTTGCCTAGA
The DNA here is from genome assembly GCA_003416845.1 of Oplegnathus fasciatus. Classification (NCBI taxonomy): domain Eukaryota; kingdom Metazoa; phylum Chordata; class Actinopteri; order Centrarchiformes; family Oplegnathidae; genus Oplegnathus; species Oplegnathus fasciatus. The sequence goes on along the minus strand of NTHP01000408.1, from coordinate 85,454 downwards.
TGAATGATTACTTTATCGAGTTACGCTCAATTTATTCTCAGAAATGTAGTCTGCATATTCACTTTGTTGGATATTCTTATTGCATGAGCCATTGCATGCATTATTACATGTATTTTGCATCCATTTTAGTGGATTTTATTCTGCCATTTGTTGGATTTCCATGTTCTTCCACTTTGCAAATATATAAGGTGAGCTTTATGGGAGGAGGTATCAAATAGTGACAAAATCAAAGCAATAACCAGTTGGGAGAACGAGTTAAATATAACTCCATCATAGATAGATCGATAGATAGACACATACTTTATTCATCCCTGGGGGGAACTTTGCAAAATCATCAGGAGAGCAGGACATATGCAATAATACATGGAATCCAACAAGATAATCATATTGGAGAGTGTACTTGTAGAAAATTCAGCTTTTTGTTCAAGCAAACCACTTGGTTGTTGGCAAAGGTGTCGGGAAGGTGCAGCTAACCATACCCATATATACCATAGTTCCCCTGTCCAGTTAATATAAGATCGACATAAGCAGAATTGTGAATATTATATTTCAATGCACATTATTATTGGCGCCAGAACATTTACTCCTCGGTAAAAATACCTTTGATACTCTCCCATCAATCTGATAAGTACCTACTACCTAGTAGAGTAGTTGTATGATATGCTTATTTGCAATCTTGCCAAGAGTTAGATGAGAAGATTCCTAGCCCACTACTCTCAAATCTGTATGTTAAATATGAGGCTACAGCCAGCAGCTGGTTAGCTTAGCAAAAAAGTAGAAACAAGGGGAAACAGCAAGGCCGGCTCTGTCCAACGGTTAAAAAAAATTCTGCCTACCAGCACCTCTAAAGCAAAGGGGATTATGTGCTAGAACTATAATATCTTGGCCGGGAGCACTGACTTTCTTGGCAACCTCATGGTGATAACAAGACTCGGGATGTCACTGTGGTTGCTGGTAGGCAGTTTTGTTAATTCAGACAGAGCCAGGCTAGCTGTTCCCCCCTGTTTCCAGTGTTTGAGCTAAGCCAAACTAGCTGGCTGCTGGCTGTAGCTTCATATTTAGCATACAGACATACAGACAGAGTGGTATCAATTTTCTCATCCAAGTCTTGTCAAGAATGTGAGTAAGGGTATTTCCCAAAATGTCGAATTATTTCTTTTAGAGTAGCAGCACTAAAGCAGATACAGTATTATATTATATAAAACTGGCTAAAAGCAACTAGTGACAGACATTGGTTGTGATTTTGTGTGATTCCTTTTGGAAGTAATAACTGTCGTGAATAATAACCATTAAAATAAAAGTATGGAAAGAAAAAATAGTCATATTTAAGCTTTGACGGAAAGTTATATTAGATGCAGTACCTTGCCGTACATTAAGAGTAAAATTCAGTCACATCCAGTGGTGAGAATTTAATTAAATCTGTTGTTTCAGCTCACATTTCCCTGAACTGACATTTGCAGTAATTTGAATGCGGATAATCTTCTATTTAAAAACAAAACTAAACCAAGGTAAGATTACATGAAAGCAACAGAAGCCCTCTCTGTGGCAGTGACTTTGCAGTGAAAAGGATGAGAGCCACTGCACCTTCCCACAATTCAAAAGGCCAAGTAAACACAGACTGTTTTTGTCCTTCCATTTGTTTAAGGTTCTTCTTCCTCGTTGTAATGAAAAAGTAACCTTCAGAGGCTTTGAGTCATCAGCATGTGATCAGTGCAGCAGCAGGGGTACAGTATGTACACAATTTGACTCCTCAAACAAGCACAGTCCTCTGTCTCAAGGTTACATTGGCAAGTATATATACAGCAGAGGATTTTTTTTATCCAGGCATGCTTTAAAAAAATTAAAAGACCAGACAAACATTTCAAGAACTAATAGAAATGCATAAATATTTGTTTTGGCTGTACTGATGAATGTAACCTAATAGTATACTGATAAAAGGACGCACATTTTTTTTTTTGTTTTTCAGAGAGCTCAGCATCAATTTCGCTGGCAGCAATAATCTGACTCTTTACAGCCATTTGATTTAAAGCAAGTGGAAAGCCGTCTGACTGGCATATTTGGCTCGACTTTAGAAAGGCTGCATTACTTGAAATTGATTTATTCCTTCTTTGTTTTCCTTTTACTTATTTGGACATTATGCATTATTTTAATGTCTTATCACGATATAATCGATAGAAACTCTTCCAGCACCACTATTTCCCAAAAAACGCCATCTTTGTACTCATTCACAGTGATCATGACATCACATGGTGGACAAGTCTATGTTTCACTATCACTTAAAAGTCTCATTAGAAATACATTTAATACTTAATGTCACAGCTGATGAATTTTTCATCATACTCTCATTACACGTTCAACTGCCGATTTCACACTACACATACAGTATTTTTTTTTCATTAAGCTGTTTTTATTATGTCCATAGTAAAGTCAAGATATACTGTATTTGTGAAACATGATCAAAGCAGCATAGTCATGAATTGTATATGTTATTAAGAAAAGAAAATCAAAACAAAACATTAATCAGTGGTCAGATAGCTGCATTTAGGAGAGATATAAACAAAGATACTTTAAAGGGTTTAATAAAGCTTTAGCACCTTTTATAGGCTTTGATTTTGGAATAGTTCTGACCCTAAGGCAATTCAGCATTAGATTTGAGAATTGTTTAAACCTGCAGTTTAAGTGCACATTTTCCTTAACGTTCCTAACACTCAAGTCATTAGGTAAAAGAACAGAGGGGCACATAGGAAGATGACGCTGTAAAAGTCTGTTTAAGAGGCGATGTCCCATCTCAACCAAGGGTACACCAATAACTGGTGTCGGATAATTCCGCTTAAAATCTGCCACACAGAAAACATTAGAATCGATGGATGAATCCGAAATGGATGAACTGATGTGAAAGGTGCTCTGAGGATTTACAGACATTGTTCCATATTGTTTTTCAATAGCATACACTTTCAGTTTTTTGTTTCACACAGATGTCACCGGTGAAAAAGTAGAAAAAGGGATGATTAACAACAGGCTACTCCCTGGAACACCATAGGATTTTAGAGCTTTGGAGAACTGAAAAATACACAATTCAACCTTTTTCACAGAAAATATTACTCAATGTGTGCATGTTTCTCTTCGACTATAGTGGGATAACAGAAGGTCTTTATGCTGATTAACCTTGTAATCTTTTCAGCCATGTAATGTATTGATTAAAAAACATCTATAACAAGGTGACAAACCATCTCCCCTTCTACATTTCTTCCTTCTCTCGTCTATATTTTGTCCAACACCACAGCTTAAGAACACTGAATATGATTCAAAGCAGCCTTTAGATTAAATATCATTTTCACCTGCAGAAGGTTGACACCATGGATAAAATGCCACACTTCAATATATTGTCTTCAGCATTTTTGTGACAGGTTTAAGTGCTGTGGCAGCGAGGACATCGGGCTGTTTGCATCATGCTTGCTGGAACACAAAATTAATAGAATCTGGCAGCATGATTACTGTATAACTCCTCTCACCCGATTCAATTCCCAAACAGGAGATAACAAGATAATGGATGGCAGTGTCTTCTACACAAGGTCTATGTGGGCTTTGTTTTCCATTCACGCAGCAGATATACGGCCATCTTCAGGCCTGTTATTTCTGTTGTCAGACGTAAAAAAGGATGGAGAAGATTATAAAGGCCAATTCACAGCAGGGGGTCTGAAGTGTGGGAATAGTCTTACCCCCACAGATAAAAGAAAGAGATCATTCACTGAAGTAAACTTTACCATCTTATGTTATGTGGGTGTTTTTCTGGTTTTGACCAATGGAACAAACTAGTGTCAATGTTTGGATTTTTTTTTGTCTGGAGGATGTTCATGCTCCAGCCGGTGAGTGATGATGGCGAGGTTTTAGGTGATGGAACTAGGTCTTAGTAAAACAGACAACACTTTGGAGGCTTGTGTTGTTTCAGGCCGCCTCTTGCCTCAATCTGCATAGGCAATGGGGTTAATTAGGAAACCCACTTTACTGATGTGTTTCAAAGGATGAAATTAAAAATTAACCGACAGCCCTTTTACGCCAGCGGGAAACCATGGTGGATAAACAAGGAGAACACCCCGTCCTGGTTAGAAGCTCTCACAGAAAGTATTCGGCTGCTCCCATGATATAACAAGAAACAGAAGTACTACAGCACAGATGTTGTGATCAAAGTGGATAGTGTTCTCCCTCTGACGTACACTCCTTAAAAACTACCTTCTGAAAACTTTAGTAAAGTTTTCTTTTTGATGGCAGCGAAGTACATTAAAAGTACTAAAAGTAATAAAGCATGATGTGCCCCAGCAAAGGAGTTTTAAGGTGATATAAAACCTCTGCCTTTATGGTAGGCCTGTCTGCAGGATATTTAATGCCACAATCAAGCATGCTCTTCTGAAATACCTAGAAGATTTCCAAATACTGGCTCTTGTCTGGTATAAAATGATGTTTGGTCAGAGCGTGTCACCTCACAGATTCATCACTGTGGCTGATGAAGAAGAAAAACGCAAAGGTATAGGACGTGTTACAGGAAGAGATGCTTAAGCGCTGATGCACTGAGAAGTCGTTAAAGATGTCAAAGACATGGTAAAGAGCAGATTTAAGTGTAGATTGAAGGAGGCAGGTACATCCCTTGACTTTCAAAAAGGATTGCTTGATTTTATTGAGGGATATTATTGCAGTGTTAATCTAATAAACTCAGCATGATTGCGGCTAATTGAAAGGTAATGGCGTTATTGATTATGTTGACATCATCTAGAGGGCCTTATAATGGAAAGTGTGTTTCTGAATTCTAATCACTTTGGAAGATGGCTGCTTGCTATTCTCTTGTTAAAACTGTGGATTAGGAAAAATACTAACAACGTGACAGGATGGATGAAAGTCACACTTTTAAACCATGCAGCACTTTAACACACTTTTACACCCAAAGAAGTCAGAGTAGGTCTAGGTGATGAGATTGTTTAAACCTGCAATATCAGATTTTTTTCCCACTCGAGGCCAGTGGAAACAAGTTGTGGATATGAAATTAACATATCATCACCATTTAAGTTGATATGAGGAACCTGTTAGCAAACAGTTGCTTATACACACACCTAGCAGTTACAGAGCAACATTAGCATTCATTTGGAGTTGTGTCTCTGTCCACCTGGCTAATGTAAGTCCAACACTCAGTCTTTTAGCTCTCCACAAACTCCTGAGGGAAATATTTGTCTCTTTAGCTGCTAAATGCTCCACTATCTCCACTATCTGTTTGGTGCTGAGCAGGTACCGGGGGTTTTAAGAGCTTTTTCACTGAAAACTGCACGCCTGTTGTGGCCGACAGCAACACTATGAGGGTGGGTTAGGGTTAACAGCTGGACTAAACAGTGACCTTAAACTTGCTATAAAGCTCCATAAAGCCGAGGGGAGCTGCAGATCTGGGTGATAATTCTCTGTAGGTTCATCACTGTGAGCGACCCCTTTCACATTGTCCCATTGTTTTCACGTTGTCATTTGATACATTGTTATTATATATAGATACAGAACTCCACAATAAGCTAAAATGATGCTAAAATGCTCCAAAAAGCTGAGGGGGACTACAGAGTTGGGTGATAATTCTCTGTGCGTTTGTCACTATGACAACACAATCATTTGACCCATTGTCAATATAAAAATATTGATTACCGCAACCTTGAGGAGCCCAATTTAACCAGAATGGGCATTGAGCAGCTCTACTGGAGTAAAGGTGCAGGTTTTTTTACTGGCTCACAATGCAGAATGACTCACATATCTGTGGGGAGTTGATAGAGCTATTGATCATTACCAGCAACTCCGCCATTACCTGGAGAGCTGCTGAGCCTTCTAGCTTTCTTGTTAAGGCTTTTATTAAGATGTTTTTTTCCACTTTCAGACCTTTGCTCTGAGTATTTTGAAGAAAAACACCACACCAACTGGAGTTTCAAGACTTTCTGTCAGACATATTTTCAGCTACTCAGTAGTGATGCGCAGATCAGGGTTTTTTAATACCCGCTCCCACCTGACCCATTATGAGAGCCAATCTGCACCGCCCAACCCGCAAAAGATATGCGTTAATTAACCACCCAAACCCGACCAGACTAGGCAAAAAAAAAATGTTGGCACCAGCGTTGTAAACAAAAGCCGATAGCGGATACCACTCAGGGAAAAAACTCGTAGGTGAAGCCTCAACACTCTAATGATGATAAAGCTGCTTGCTTGTGTGTGTGTTTGAGAGAGAGAGAGAGAGAGAGAGAGAGAAGGTGGAAGGGGGACTATTGCACACAATGTTCCTGTAAGTTATTAATAACCTACTCGGAAAGCTGCTTTGTCACTTTCTGACCCGCCTGCCCGAAGCCCTGATATTTTCTAGTAAGCTTATTCAAACTCGCCCGACCCGTGGGTTGTGGGTTGACCCATGCATCACTACTACTCCTTGATGGAAGATGGTGCTTCAAGTGAGCAACAGCTACCATTTCAGCTGCAAACGCCAATAAGCATTGATCTCAAGCCATAAAATGGGTCCCATGCATTAACCATATGAATTGGGTTACATTTACTGCACTTTAAAGGCTTTTCTAAAATGAGGCCAAACGTATTAATAAGCCTGTATTTATACGGTTCGCCGTTCACTTTGTTACACATTTTCTGAATAAAATAAAACTACCTTTCTACTGCATTTAAAACCCACTATATATCATCAACCAGTTACTTTTTTTAATTTAATCATCATTTCTGGAGCAAGACTTACTTAATTATTACAATTTTTCTTTGTAGTTTTCTGGCATCAGGAGGCATTTACGGTATTCAGTCTTCCACAATGTGTACGTCTGGTTTCTTTTTAGCAGGCAGCAAACTTTTAGCTGCTCTGAGCCCAAAACATCCAAGCATTCCTCTCTTGACGTTGAGCCAGGCGTTGTGCATCTTCCATTCATTCATTTGTTTTCCAGTCCAACCCTCTGACAGGTCACTATTGCGGGAACCTTTAACCACACCTGCCACGGCTTCTTCCCCATCGGAACATCTCTCTTCCCTGGCCTGGTCCAGCTGTGAGGGTGGTGTCAGTATTATATCCATGCCTACATGTAGAGTCACTTCTGTGTGGTCACTTTGCAATTTGGCAGCACTTGCCATTGCTGGAATATAAACTAGCCTATAAATTATACTCTTTTCATACCACAAATTGCATTCACTGTATATGGCATAAAAGGTATAGTTAAAACCTATTTTTCATTGTTATTCTGAAAAGGAATGCAAATGAAATGAACAGTATAGATTCTTCTGACTTCTTCAGACACTTGTAGGCTTTTTACCTGTTGTTGTAATTCAGCCTGGTCACTGACAGGAGTCAGTAAAGGTGATCATATGGAAGGATTAAGGTCAAGGATCAGTGACTCTTTTAAAGCTAAGTGTCTATCTCAAAATGAAGTTCAAGAGTTCTTGTTCCCATGCTGTTACTGTCACTGCAATATCCGCTTTGTAGATTGTGATTGGTTGTGGAGAACTATATGACAGATTTAGCCTTTTGACCCTTTGCTCCTTTCCATCAAAAGAAGAAAAAAAACATAGCTCATGGAACAACCTGTCATAATTTTATCCTAAATCAATATCTGACACCGAACAGACGTATTTCACTTCTCAAAGAAGGGTTCTGAGAAGGAGTCAAGAGGTCGTCCAACTTGTTAGCTTGATGAGGTTTTTTTGGAGCTAAATGCGGGCGGCTGAATAATTAAACATACACCCGTTTAGCACTGGGTGCAGTTCACTCGAGACTTGTCCCCTCAATAATTCAGCTTGTTAAGCCTTTTATTAAAATCTCCATCAAATATTTATGTCACACTGGGACCTCTCACAACCTTCCTCTTTTTATGATCACCACTATGGGCAGTTACACTAACTGACAGCTATTATCCTCATGGAACGTCGGGCGCTGAAAAGTCGATCATGTCAGCTAATTGTGTGTAACACCTCACAACCAGAACGACTACTTGGACCAGATCAAATATGTACTTTGAGGTGGGACTTACACTCATAATACGTGTCCCACTGAACGCGTCTGTGCTCGAGAAATAATTTTGAATTATACAGCAGTACATGAACTGAAATTAAGAGCATATAGTAAAGAGTAATTCGACTTGTCAAAACGTTCCATGAGTAAATTAGTAAGAGCAGTCGGTTTTGGAGGGACTTGGCAGCAAAGCACCCAGCAGAAGGTGCTGCTGTGGAGTGAGGCTCTGCAGAGGATTGTCTGTCACAGGGCAAACATTTCACTTGCAGCAGATGCTCAGCAGAGCATTAGAGTTTGTGTGGCCTCTCCAGGGAAACAGCCTAAATGGGATCACTTGTACTCACAACGGTGTAGAGGAGGGACCCAATGGGCCACTTTGTTGGCTCTGAAAAGAAAGTATAAGGTAACTGCTCTGGTCCGATTGACACACGTTGCCTGGATGTGGAAATGACGGTGTTTTTATTTTTCGTTGATCTTTCAAGAATAAGGACAAAAACTATAATGATAAGTGTTTTCTACAACATAATTAAAATGATACCTTTATAAAAATTTACCTTTGTACATTTGTGATTAAATGTATCACAGATTTAGTCAACAAATAAAAAAGAAAATCTAGGCCTATTATCAGCTTTTAATCCAGATCACACAAGGAAGCGGAGTACATTATAGAGAGCCAAAGTGAAACAGGAATGGATTCTGATGTGATTCTGATTCAGATGTAAGAAAACCTCATTCAAAACCACACTGACATTCGTAATAATGAAAATTAATAAAAGTCCCAACTGTTTGTCATGTGGTTCACTTCATTTCTCATTCATTTATTTTTTCAATTTTTTGTTGCATTTAACTAACGCCATTTCCCACAGTCCCCAAGATGGTTGCAGTCTAAACATCACCAGCTTGACAGATACCTATGAGAATGGACGGGGAGAACCTGACAGCGTAGACATTTAGACAGCAGAGAAAGCAGCTAAAAAGCTGGCGCATATCGTGCGTAAGGGAGAAATAGTTACAATGATGTATTATGCACACACTACCACAAAAAAATTTAATGGAAGCTGTAATTTTTTGGCAAATTAATTGTTTAACTTTATTGAAATCAAGAATGCTTCAAATTTTGTAAGCAAATTCTAATTTATTAATTGATTAGCAAGTGCTGTAGTAGATTCATGTCCACATTCCAAGACAAGACTTTATCTTATAGCTGTGGATCTTAAAACCTCAGGAACATTTTCAGAAGCTTTTTCAGACAGAATGAAAACCTTCAATTAGGGAGTGCAGTGAGTTACAGAAGCTAGTGAAACAGTGGCTAACCCAGTTGTGACTTAAGCTCTCATAAAAAAATCCCTGCAAAAGAAGCAAAAGGGGATCACACACAACAACAACAAAAACAATGTGGTAACGACTCTTTGGTGACCATTTGGAAAAACTCCACCTGGCTCCTACCCAGAATCCAACATTGCTTCTGACCCCTTTTGAGATTGGAGCACTGAACGCAACTCGTTACTGCCACTTATTGATAAGAGTGACAGATTATTTTGTCCCGAGGAGTACTACACAGCCTGTGAAAACTGCTGTATAATGTTTTCTGTGACTCTGGAGGGAGCTTTCCAAAGTCTGGAAAAATAAAACCTGATGACATCATATCTCGCCTTGGATTGGGCTCGTAGACTAGAAATACATAACAGAAAGGTTGCATTACAAACTGGGGGTGTGGAGTTTGGAGCTGTTTTTTTATCAGGCAGGGAGGGTCTAACGAAAGATGCTATTGAGTTGCATTATGGGAAAAATAAGTTCCAGCATTTTTGGAGCTTCACCCACAATTTGGACTAAAATTTCAGCCTCCGTTACTTCAATTCTGACCTGTCCTTTTAAAATCTGTCTCACAAGTCCTCCAACTTTATGGAAATGTAATACTAAATCGCATAGTACCCCTTTAATACAAAGGATACAATTTTGAATATCAAACATTTTTCCACAGTTATGTCATTTTCTTTCTCTCAAGTTAATATATACAGCGCATGCAAGATGGAGGGAGTATATTACACTGGACCATTACTTATCTCAGCTGGATCACTGGTCACAGAATCAATTGGGTGCCATTAGGTGGCGGTATACATGATAGATCAGTCAATTGCCCCTGCAGGTTTGTTGAAGGAAAAGAAAATTTAACTCAAATGGCTGCATGTGGTGAGGTACAGGGTCTTCATAAATGCACATCTATGGATTGTAGGAAACCCAGGAGAGCACGAGAACAAGCAAACTGCACGCAGAGAGGACTGAATCTCACTGCTGTGAGGCCACAGAGTTAACCTCTGAGCCACCTTACGGTACATTATGACGGTAATACATGACACTGATTCCCTCATCAGGTGCTATTTCTTTTATAGACCTGGAAATGAACCAACAAAGTTATTGTGTTTGCACCACATCAGCGACATTTCCCTCATTTGGACTGGGCAATCAGTGGAATTTTTTAGCCAAGCCATCTGTGCATCTGTATGTGTAAACCACTGAATGCATTAGACTTCCCGCTAGCTGCACCGGCCTCCCCACTGCTTCCTGAGTGACCCTGAACTCCGACAATTACTCTCTTCTGATGCTCAGTGCATCGCAAATGCATGTAAGCAGAGAGCGGTGCACGACATGCAGCGTCACGTTGAGAAACATAAGCCAGGACAATTATCTCTGTATGGTTTCTATTGCAAACATGCCAATTACCGACACTGCCACCTGCACACAAATGAAGTCCCGCAGGACCGGAGCACGCCCACTCTGAAAACCTTTCATAAACTGCACTTACATTTGGATTTAGGTTTAATGTCACGGTGGTACATGACCCTTTGTATGTTAAAAATTGGAGTACTTTGAACTCTGATGTTTACATCCATTTATTGTCCTTACGCTTGACATCTGTAAAGCTGGAAAAGCCTCTGTAACAACATTTAGATCATCATATGACACTAAAACTCTTTCTAATTAAATAGATGTAGGTAGGTTAGCAGCTGCTGAAGGCAAGACTTGACCGAGCGTCTCCCCTGACACTGTCAACTGAAATCAAATCCTCACTTCTGTCATATCAGTGCAGACAGCATTGACTGGCTGATACTCTGCTAATCGCTATTCGACACCGGCCTGTCACACTTTAACAAACCGACATATTGGTCTGACCCCGGCTGCAACATGGCCAATCCTTTGACCTCTGTTATGTCAAATCAGCAATCTGTTTTCTGTCTCGGCTTGCCGTTCAGATCTGACCCTCATGCACTTCACTCGAACTGTTACTGGACCCCCTTGGTGCCGCGTAGCTTTTGTGAGCGCAGCAGCATCCCACCTGGGAGCAGCTGGGTACGGGGGAGGCAGGAAGGAAGTATTGATCTTAATAAGCCTGGCAAATGACCTCTGGAGTATTTTTAGACTGGAGCCATATGACTGGGGAGGAAGCGGACCATTTTCATGAATGAGGAATGAGGCGGTCGTTTCTCCCCACCGCGATGTTGAACAGTATGCAAAGCCCTCCCCCGAGGCTAGGTTAATTATTCAACCCACACTACTCCATGTACACCCCCGCCCACCCCCCCGCTCCTTATCCCTTGTGCCCTCTACAAGAAAACGCCACACAGTGATTGAATTGTTTGCTGATGGAACAATCCCCACCATCTTTAACTTAAAAGCCACTCGCAATAAATCAAAGCAAACATTTCTGCTACCTGAATGATTAATGCAATTTAATATCCTTATGTAAATGCCTGTTTCCCCTGCGTACCACAGGCATATGTGGAAGTGGCATGTTGAAACAAGGGTACAGCACATGATAAGATTGGATTAGGAACTGAGTCTCATGATTTAGCAAGAAAGTATTGCAAGATGCCTCCATGTCCTTGCCAGTCTGGTCACATATTGTTCCATTACGACTGTGTAATTTGCTCTCTGATGAATTGGCTAAATAATTCTGACTCCTCTGTGTTTAGATGACATTTCAAGATAAGCACCTTTTTATGAATGTAAAATGGCTTTTTAGTGAGAGCATTACATGGCAAACACAATGGGTAATCTATCAACCTTTGCACAGAAGAAGAAGGTTTGGAAACCCTTGAATTTTGCATTGATTGCGTCTCCTGAGCTCATCTGTTTACCTTATACAAAAATAGAGCATTTTCCCAGAAATCATTCCTAATGAAACCTATGCATTAATCACAATTAGAGCCTTTTCACGCCAAATCGTAAACATACCGTATAGTAGGTATGTCTCTCCTCATTTGACAGGCATCTTTCTTCAGTAACACAGTTGCAAGAGAGCACATTTCATTTTCCCTGACATATGATGTGGGCGTTCACACATTCGCAAGCTCTGCATCTTCGCAGCTAATTCCTCCAGACTAAAATAGGTGCGCCTACCCCCTTCAGGGTTCATCCGCCCCTCCAATCCTGCCACACATTACTCTCATTACTGACATCCAAAGACATCCAAACCATGACATATTAGCCCCAGAAAGGGATTTCATTTCAGTACCCTGGGTGCTACAAGTTGAGGGCTAATCTTCAAGGTTTCAGTTCTCAGGTCTTAGAACACGTCTTATAAGTCCATCAGCGTCACGAGGGCGTTTGGAGATTTGTGATGCAATGTTTGTGATACTGGATGGAGTCGTGGAGATGTACACCATCAGGAAATCCAGATTGGACTGTAATACAATTTCACATTATTTATTTGTATGTTCTTACTTTACATCTGCATTCATGCAATTGCAACTTACAGTAGCAGTTCAATTTTGTAGTGATTAGGCTTATTATCAACATAATGAGGGAAAATTTTATATTGAAGGTCCCTGCAAACTGTTCACTGTCAATGTATTTCATTTGTTTTCCCTTCAGTATGCGCTCCAGTTAAAGATGCATTCATTTGTTATTTTTTGGCCACTTGGAACAAACTGTAAACACAATATTAACATATTTTCACCTTAAAAAGTTGGCGAACACATTAGCAAACTATTATCCATTTTATGCATTTGGCAGACATGGAGCAACATTAGCATTCAATTTGGAGTCGTGTTTCTGGCCACCTGATGAATTTAGGTCAAATATTCACTCTCCTTTTAGCTCTGTCTAGCTCTCCACCAACTCCTGCGGGAAATATGTGGCTCTTTAGGTGCTAAATGCTCCACTATGTTCACGTGTCGCTTTGTCTGTCTACTGTCGGTGCTGGTCAGGTAACCTAAAGTCGAAAAACAACTGCACGCTGAGGCTGGAAACAAGGTTGATAAAAACGATTAGAGTGAACCAAAACAAAGCTGTGAGCCGTTAAAAAACACAAAACAATGAGCTCCGTAGAGCTGATGGGAACTGCAGTCAGGTGATCATTCTCTGTGGGTTCATGTCTATGAGTGACACCGTACTGAAAAAGTCGACTCTGACCTGAAGTATGACAAGCTAGACAAACTTTTTCAATATTTAACCCAAACCATAACCCTAACTTTAAGCCTTTTTGTAGCCTTAGCCTAGCAACTGGTGGCAGAGGTGATCCAGCATCAAAGTTCTGTGCTTCCTATGCTCAACCAGCCACCCTGACTTCATACTAGGATTGGGAAAAGCGTTGCCAGTGAACGTAAACCTGGCAGCAGTTGTGTTTCCTTAAAACAAATTAGTATTATATAAACAAATTTTGTAGGAGACAGGGCTGCAGCAGCACGCTTGGATAACGATAATGGCTTTTTTCCTGGAATGCGTATGCAGAAGACTCTCAGTGTCTTCTGCAAAGTTTGTCACTGCAGAGATAAGGAGCCTGTATTGTTGTGGAGACATGACAGCCTCCTACTGAGTGTCTGTAAATCAAAAGTCAAGCTACAGCACCTCTGATTATTTCAACTTCATCTCGTGTATGTTGGTGGCTTAATAGAAGTATTTACATCTTAAATGTGTTGTTTGTTGCGCATTTGTCAATTCCCCACCACTTGCAATTTGTGCTCACGCAATCACTGCCAGAAGTGATTAGTCATGAATAATGCATTACATTTTTAAAATTCAGCACTCAGGGTTTGATTTGCACAGTTATATATTTTTTTCTCATCTCCCTTCACTTATCCCTCATACTCCGCCTCCACCCACTACCACCAGCAATTCTGCATTTGTGTTAAATAATTCAAATGGCGCAATACTCAAATGGAATGGATCCCGCAATCTGTGTGTTCACTCTGTTTTAACTGTTGTCCCGTTTTCCCTGTGAATGATATCTGAGAAGCAACCTCCTCGCAGTTTTTCTGTAGCAGCCGGTAGGATGTGAGGCTGGCAGGCCAACGAGAGCAGAGAGCTGTGGAATAAACCGATTCCTCCTGGCAATCCCTGCCATGGCGATGCAAGAAAGACCTTTTTTTCTTGTTATCAATCCACATATGCTGAGGAGGGAAACGGGGGAGTGTGGTGGGTGAAGGGCTGGTGGTGGTGGGGGGGTTCTGATGGGATTTCCCCCCCCATGACACTGCTGCGTTCAGTGCTTGCGTCAATAAAGCCAGCTTAAACTGCTTAATTATATTATGTAAGCTGCGAGATCAAGGAACATACTGAAAGCCTCCTTCTAAGCGCAGTGCAGAGTGTGTCTCTGGCCCACGTCTTCAAAAGCTTCTCTTCCACCTCCACATGCTCCTATTCCAAACTGAAATGAACCTTGATATATTCTGATGATGTCTAGGATTAAAAGAGTGCCTTTTGTCTGGATACTACTTTTCTGAGTGCTAGATTTCAATTGAGCCCCACAAAAAAACCCCTCTTCATCACAAAGGAGTATTTCTTATATCTCCTTGTCGCGTAAATTGACACTAAATGAGTGTCTGTTTTCGTTCGGCACAGTTTTCGCAGCTTTGGACGGCTGTATTTTGTACACTTTATTAATAAAACATGCACTGGAGCTTTTAAGTGGCACAACTCACATTCTTATCGGCATAACGCAACACCCTGAATAATTTCTAAAGTATTCTGTAGCATCCAAAGGGAGAGGAAACATTTGCAGTGTGATATAGTAGATGTTTGTTTGCATGATGTCAGAGTATGCACAGGAGGTTAGCACTGACAAGACCTCAATGGTTTCAAGAATTGGCGGGTTTGCCATGTCTCTTGCAAATCTCCTATAATGAACACGCTCCTCGTATGCATAAGCAGTGTGTTTTGTATCACGTAATAACTAATGGCATACCGAACCTGCATGTCACATTGTGCCTGGAATTGGCTCTCTTTAAATGCGCATGAAACACAATGACGGACAACCAATAGAAATGCATATGGAACACATATGTATTATCCTCTTCAGGGTTAACAGATAAGATTTTTGAATACAGCAGGTGAACGAACAGAATGAAATGTACTTGACAGGAACAACAGTGGTACGGTTTCTCTTATAGTTACTCTGCAGAGACCAGCACAATCAGTTTTCACTGTAGCCATATGGCTCACAGAATTATAAAACTCAATATGAAACCAATGAGCCATGAAGAGGAACAAATTATTAGGGAAGTCAGTTCTGTATTGACTGCAGCACCATTAAAGAGATCGTGTCAACTCTCTGCTTATTGCTGGGAAAATGAAAGCTGAAATATTATGCAGGGCGTATGACATGTGATTGCCCACCGATCAATATTTCCATCGGTGTGTGATATTGCACATTATATTCTCAGCTATAATGAACCCTTTAGATGTCACAGCTCAAGTCTAAACAAAATAACTCCCTCTGAATCACCAAATGCCACACAATACTTTGATTGTCTGCGTGCATCTTGTGAATTAATACCCTTTTCTCTTGATTGTGCCAGCGTGGTATACATTTTAGCAAAGGAAAACTGCATAACAGCCATTTTCTGATGTGAGCCGTTAAAAATAACAACCAGGAATGGTCGATAAGGGAGATGCATTCCCCGGGACTATGGGTCTTACAAGTTGACTGCACAGTAATTACATCTCCCGAGGATCCAGGAGAGGAAAGTTTTCAAAAAAAGGGGGAAAGCTGGTGAGGCAGGAGAACTTCATGCTCTGCAGGCATCGGCATGCACTCCTCCCTCTTGAAACAAAATATGAATGCTAATATCTCATCAGCAAACAGACGGGGAACACCAGAGACACTTTGTGCTGGTTCATTCATCCCTTCTTCCTTATGTTTTCTTTCTAGCCATGAAATTAAATGTTTCTGTTCACACATGTGGGATATACAGATGTCCAAACTTGTTTGAAAGAAAGAGGAATCCCTGAACAGATTTGCTGAGCTACCTTGAGGCTTTAGAAAAGATATCTGCCATAGTCGTGCCATCAGCTGCTGCACAGCTTTTATTCTGAGGCCTCGGTGGTCACAGGGAGCTGAAAGGAATCACCTGTAGCCACTTTGTCAGGAGTCTGGCAACATTGCTCAAGCTACTTAATAGCTTCTTTTGTAAATCAAACTTTGGCTTGCTTTTGGAAAGGTAAGTCTGAAGACCCACTAAACATGGTGCGACGCCAGCCAAAGTTTGCTCCTATTAATTGTCTATGGGACATGGTGAATTACCTCTCAAAGCATTGTGGGATAGCAGGGCAAGACCAGGCAAGGCAGCTTTATTTATACAGCAAAATTCAAACACAGAGGGAATTCAAAATGCTTTACAGGCAAAGAAAACCATTAAAATGACATTCAAAACCAAATAAAAACCAGAATAAAATCAATTGATAGAATGAAGAGCAGAAATACAGTTACAGTGCAATAATAAGTTGTAAGTTGCCCCAAATGAAACAAAGGAAATAAAAGTGCAATAGAGAAACCAATCAATCAAAGGCACAGGAGAACAGCAGAGTTTTTCATTTTAAATAGCAATTTAATATTTTTTTTTTAAAATAGCAGGCGAAATGGAACCAGTGATGTGAGAAAAAGGAGGGCTCGAATGTTGACAAATGTTATGCAAATTAGGAGTTTGTTGTGATTTGCCAAATACATTTGCCCATGCACACACACACACACACACGCACACACACAAACAAAGAAATGCAGCAGTAAACCAGGAGGTGTAGTCTTACCCAGGGGTGGATAAATGTCTGTGTAGTTTCTTGGAATCTTCTTTTGTAGGCCACACGCCTTGAACATTACAGATTAAAAAACAGAAAAAGTTGTCATAAATTGTTGTAAAAGCTGTCAAAAAAAGTTGCTGTAGAAAGTGCAGGTTGCCCACTTACACAATGCTTGCTAACGTGCAGGCTACTTGCTGGCTTGTGAATGTTCACACACCCACAGCAACAGGAGAAAGGTGGAGGGAGCGGTGTTGTGCAGTTGTTTGTTTTTACCAGAACACTATAGTATAACTTTAGTAACTAGTTACAAGCTAGATGTTCAGTAAAAGCATAGTTCACCTGCAGCAAGATTAGTGGGTTACCTAGCTGATTTGGCTTTAGGTTGTAGGTTAAAACTTGCTCATTTCTAAGAGACCATGGTTACCATAGACAGCTTTACCTACTAACCAATTAAAGGTGATATTGACAACATTCAGCCCACCCCCCACTCCCCCCTCCCCCGTTCCATATCATTCACATTACAACACCGCTGTTGCTCGAAGCACATGCTGCTTCAAGTGGTTGCCAGTTCGTTGCACAACCTGCATTTCATGATCGAGTGGAGTGAGAGTCAGACAGACTCAGTCATGTCAAGTGATGAATCTTTCGTGGTAGAGTAATGAATTAATTTTCAACCAGTAGTGATTATGTCCATTTATGTCGTGCACGTTGATCTGATGAGACAGTGTCAGTGTAGCTTCCCAGTTAGCTAACGAAACCTTAGCTTTAGCTTACTGGTCAAGAAGAAAAGTGGCCACCTCGGCGTGGCTTTTCAGTCCTTGAAACTCCTTCAGCCGACTCCAACGAGCAAAAGCTGAAGCAATGTTCGCCCTTTTGTCGCTGAGCACTTGGGGATTGTACTGGAGTGAAGCCGGACGCTTACCGTCAAACTTTCCGTTGACAAACTTTCTGTTTTTTCCACACTAACTGGCAACTACTAAGACTCTTGACCACTGACGACACAGAGATACCACGTGATACCAACGTTGTTGGACAATTGGCTCACAAGCCTCGTTAGAAACGGGAACCAAACATCAGACTTTTTACACAGAGATAAACAAAACATTAATTTTGGACCCGTCAAATTTTTTAGAATGATTAATTCACATAATATTTTTTTTAGGAACAGCCATAGTTTGATTCTGCATCTTTCTAAAAACTCTGTGGATGTGTAAAAATGTTATCAATGACACCTTTAACTCACCAAAGTAGAATTACTTTGCCTTCCATGTTAGGTATATAAAATAATGTAAGAAAAGTTTGTAGGACAAGCAGTCACCACTCTCTCTGTCTTTATTACTGGGCTTCTAACAAACAGCGATAAGCTAGCTGTGTCAAAAGCAATAATGAATTATATTTATAGCTGCTTGTTCCTGACACTGGTTGGTTAAATTGGTCTATTTTGGACTTGTATTACGTCACTGCAGCTCAGGGAAAAACAATATAAGCAACATAATAAACTGTGTGAATCACTGTGTGAATTATTCACAGACTAAAAGAGATGTTATGACTGTAGCATGTTTCATTACATTAATCACTTTCTTCATCTCTTCATTTACGCAGTTTCACTGCGTAGGTTTTTTTTGTGTTTGTGTAGGTTTTTCTTTCTCTTTGGTGGAAAACTACTTGCTACTTGTATTGCTTATCAAACCATTAATTGTAAGCTAACTCATTGTTCCTCTTGAGATATACAGTATGTAAAAGTGCAAATGTCTCATGTTAACAATGTCAACCCAATATACAGTACTAAGGTCTAAATGATAATTCCTTGTGACACATCTGAAAAAAGGCCAACTTAGTTAACATGTTTGACTTATCTCTGTCATGACAGAGGAGCTACAGAGATGGTGACAAGTCAGATCATTAAGAAATTCAAACATGACAAACCTGATTTACTGGTTAGTAGGGATTAATATTTTTCCTAAAAATGAGACATTTTCTATCCCGGGAACAGAAGCACACTATCTGAACTGCACTTGTTTTTAAGGAATAACTTCAGCTACAGTCAAAACCCATTGGTCATATTTCAAGCAACATTAAATGCAACAAGGAGAAATATGCATTAACCTATGGGTTCCCAACTTGACTGCTGTGGTGTATTATTTGGTGGTATTAATAATTATTAAGGCAAAAGAACACCATTTATGTTAATCAACATTAGAATGAACATAATATAAACTTAGCATGCAGCTTGAACTTTGGTATAGCTGCAAGGAATATGAAATCAGTCTGTTCTGTGATCTGTCTGCTGATAACAGCCTCATGGAAGTGAGATTTGACAATTCTTCATTGTATAAACAAATGAAATTCGTTAAAGCAAGTCATTTGGTGTTTTCAAAGTCATTCTATTAATCTGAGACGGTTTCCATATTCTGTTAGCGTTCGCTGCAAACCGCTTGTTGAACCTCCGGCACATTTGATCACTTGTTCACAGAGCGCGCACTTTGCATCTTTTCAAGTATTTCCACGCAAAGCTGGTGGCAGACATTG